>ML800497.1:81160-102007 GCA_009831015.1 Picea engelmannii
TTGTTGGGTGTTAGGAAAACACATCAACATATGGCTCCAAATGTGGGACAGTAACCCCCTGTGGGTTGCTAAGAATCCAGAATCTTGGTCTAGATTCCTTCTCCATTGGGATATGGAGTCATCTTCAGAATAAATTCTTGTAAATCCTCGTCCATTGGGCCATGGAGTCATATGTAAACATTATCTTCATCTAGCAACTGCTTTATTATACAAAACTTTGACTTGAAGAAACAAACTTGTGTACAAACAAGATCTACCTACTCTAACCTACTTCGAGGAAAGGGACACTTTTCAAGTGTAAGTAGATTTCCAATGGAGCCATTCAAGCATCCAATTGATCTATGGAATGAACTCCAGAATTGGGGAACATATCAGGGTTGTTATCAAGGAGTAAAAAGAATGTACAAAGTGTATTGAAGTAAAATTGAGCCGAATGTTCCCAATATCTTATTTCATTGCTTGGCTAGCAATTCTTTGGAACCATCATTCAAAAAAATCAACTCTTGATTGCTCATGAGTGTTGCAGTATTTGGTTAGATGAGAATTTTCTCATTTGAAAATATTTTCATATTTCTTCTTATCCCCAACCACATCCAATATTTTTTATTCATTGGTAATATCCTGAAAGAATTATTCCTTCATGCAATGGAAATCTTGCCCATCATTGTTCTCAAGATTAATTTCTTCCACCATTTTTTCTTGCTGCCAATGTTCTTGTGACTTTTCATCATCAAGATGTGCACCAAGTGGAGGTTCATCAAATCCGTCTTTAAACTCATCGTAATCATTACTCTCAAATTGAGTATATGAGAGATCATAATTTTCCTCCCATGGAAAATGTGACTAATAGTATTCTTCTTGAATTAAGACATTAGGATTCTCACTTTCAGCTTTAGGAACAAAATCTGATGCAAAAAAAAATTCACATCTTTCATTAGATTTTTCTTCGAAATACTTTCATCCATTGTCTTGGAACAATATTGGGAAGTTCAATAGATTAGCATCGGTCTTATGGATATTTCTTTCAATGACTTGAGCTCGTTGCATTAACTCTTTCGAGTTGAAATTTCCCTCTTGCTTCAATAAAAATCTCATATTCAAGGGCAAGGCATTTTCATAACAACTAAAAATGATGCTATCATTTGGAAATATTTCTTGAGGAATCTCATGAAGGGATTTCATAAATATGAAATTGAAATCTGTGACTGTCTCTTCCTCATTCATGTAGATTTCAACCAAATTCAAGAAAAGATAATATGGATCTTTCCTTGGAAAATATTTCTCAACAAATAAACTTTCTAATACATCCCAACTAGATATGGTTCCAGAAAGTAATGAATAAAACCATTCACTAACATTTCCTTTTAGAGTTAATATAAACAAACGATATGCAACATTATCTTCGGCCACATTATAAATATCACAAACACTATCAAACTTGACCAAATGCTTCTTTGCATCTTCTGAAGTATTTCTAAAGAACATGGAAAACTTGTCCATGGAAATATTTGGTAAGGGATGAACTTCTCCTTGCAAATTGAGTGGATTTTTGTGAAATAATTTCTCTCTTTGGGTACCTTATCCATTTACCAGAACTTGAACAACTTTTCTCGGTCTTGGTGGGTGTTGACGATGATTTTGTCAATAGGACTTAGCCGACAAAGCATTGCTAGGCTCCCTCTCCAGTCACACTACTTGCGCAAAGTTTAACTTTTTCTCGTTAAATATTAGCGCATTGTTCTTGCTTGCGCAAAGTCTCGCATGCCCCTGTTGAGTTACTACTACACATTCAAGGAATATGAATGAGGTACCTCGCCATTCACGATAATTTTAAAGCGATGACATGTATCAGCTAACAAATGACCACGATCGTTAGTCAGTATATTTTATTGGGCAAGTTACAGGTTCGTCGAAATGGAAACAGGTTCATTACAAGTTGTTGGTGAGGCTAAAATGATACTTGATGGAATTGTCATGATCCTCTACCTATCATTTTTTTTATATACCTTGTCTTTCTTACACTCATGATTCTCTCATCCAAATATTATCCACGCCTCTCTCTCTAAGTATAACATCATTACCAAACTTTGAATTATAAGTTGACACATTTTCATTCCATACCACTCCTTATGTTGATGATTACCCATCTTATTTACATTTAAAAAGAGGAAGTGAATACATTTTTAAAGATTAGTGTAAGCCATGTCACCATTGATATATCCACATTCCCACTTTTAAATCATATCTCATAAGTCTCTTCACATTTTTCATGACTTAAAGTTTGTACTAAGTAGCCTCTTATGGAACTATGATATATATATTTTCATCACCTTCAACGTTGGATGCAATGGAATTAGAAGTAACAAAGAAAGAATGGAACCTTTCCCTACAGAATCGCACCAATGTAACAAATATGTTGAAGAATCAAACCGTTGATGAAAATTTAAGATGGAGGGATTTGCCTTGGAACTCCTTATGCATATACTTAGGATTGTTGAGGATGGTACTGTAATTTTTTAATCTAGTGTATGTACTGGATGGAGAAAGGCAATTTGCATTGGTGTTCAAGAACATTCTTTATCACGGTGTAAGTCAAACATGAGCAATTACTTCTGTCAATTGCTCCTAAATTCACTCATTTGCAGTCCCTTAGTCTCCACCAAAGCTAACATCAACTCGATGATCAAGCAGTGGAATTGGTTGCAAAGTATTGTCATGATTTGTGTGCTCTAGACCTTTCAAACAGTACCCAGTTGACATGGAAGTGCAGTAGACTAAGACATCTAAATCTTTGTGGTTGAGATTTGTTGGCTCTGGCACAAAATTGTTGTGACTTGCAATTTTTGAATTTTGGTTTGGTGACTAATGTGGGTGTGACAGGTTTGGCTCGAAGATGCCCTGAGATGAGGGCAGTGAATTTGTGTAGTTGTGTATTAATAACAGATGAAAGCGTTGTTGCAAACTGTCCTCACTTAAATTTGTACTACTGCCAAATTAGAAGAGTTCTGCCAAGATGACAATTTTTCCATCTTTGCTAAATTATCTGGCCAGCCATAACAAGTGGTTATAGAAATCGCTATAAAAAAAAAACAACTACAGAGAGGAACGATAATGTGAATATTTTTTAAGGTGGTGTTGAAGCTTCTATAGAATTGAACATTGGTCATTCATTAGTGGATTTAGAAGCAAACGCTCAAGTTTCTAGTTTACACTCCCAACCTCAGAAGACAATCTTGATTCCCACAGCTCGTAGTATTGGTGCAACTTGAAAGAAGATCTCCAGACACAATAGAGAAAAAGTGGAAGGTATTAGCAAGTTGTTGTACTTTAGTATAGATGAAATGTTAAATTCTTTACTATGGGCAACAAGCGTACCAAGTTTTTTTTGGCAGGAGTTTTAACTGGGAAATATGTTGAAGTTTTGGTTCCAGCACTGCAAATGGCAGAAGTTCTAATGCAAAATCTTCCTGACACAATTTCCAAGATGTTTATGAAGGATGGTGTTGTCCATGCAATAGATATGTTTATATCCTCATATTCATGTTCAGTTGTAAAGGAAAGTGCTACAATGCTATCAACTCCATGATGTAACAAGAGACTACCCAGTGGGTCAACAAGTGAAGAAATTAGAATAGAAGGATCCAAAGATTCAATTTCAGGAAAGGGTGGTTCAATTCCATATGTGGGGACATCAACAATTAAAAATGTTAATCCAAATGTTAGTGCCTATGCAAGGCATTTTAAAGATGCATATTTTTCTGCAGATTCAAGTGTTGATGTTGGAGCTATAGATACTCTTTGCAAATTGAGAGATCTCCATACAAAATTAAATGGTTATTTGACTGATCCAAAGTTCAAATCAAAAGTCAAGGGAAGATCAAAGATCATAGTAATGCTAACCCGTCTCTCAACTTCAAGTCCATCTAGTAAAAGGAATCTTGATGATCTGAAGAGAATAGGATTACCTAATTTTATTCCATGAGAAAATCGGACTTGATGAGTTCTCCAACCCTTAAATTGTGGAAGTTTACACTTCAAGAAACATCAACAAATATAAAAATTGATCTCATATCTTAGAATATGTTGGAGTCGAATAGCAATAAGAAAGAAAACGGAAGATTGAATAAATAAACAATAAGAGCCCCACGACCACTGACAACAAGGCTACACTTTCCTGCGAGCAAGAGAGAAAAATTTCAAAAACAGACAGCATCATTTCAATTAACATGGAAGATGGTTTAGAATATCACACAGAACAGGCCTTTTGGAATATCGAATATGTTGCATGAAGCAGGAAGGTTCCATTAGCCAGTTTTAAAAAATATAACCATCAGAATTATATTTCTAGTATCCGCATAACCATATGTAAAACAACCGATGGGAAATAATTATAAAACTATTGAGGAGAACGCAAATGTTACAGAAATGATAAAAAAAATTAGTTTTGTGTAAATTAATGTGTTATGGTTGGTTGGAGTTTGGTTATGAAACTGATAACTAAAGGAACGGTCCACCCAATGCCATAAAGGGAGCAATGCACAGTTTGCCAAAGGGGGGGAATTGTTCTGAAGACAAAAAAAATTTAAGGAGAAAGTTAGAGAAAATTTTGAGAGAGAACTTTGGCAGAAATTTTAGAGTAGTATGCTAGGAGTGTTGTGAGGACTGTTGCATTTCATTCTTTTCTTACATCTTCAGCAGAGATTGACAAAATCGTCGGTAGCACAGGGTCTTGCGAAGCAGCGAAAGGAATAAGCGAGGATGAGTTTGTTGGCCTTCACAAGGTAAAGGTTTACTTGTTATTTGTTGTATTAAGGCTCGATTTTGTTAGGCGCGCAGGTTTCTTCCTTGGGATTCACCACCATTGCTCTATTCCACTTCTGGCTCAGCTTTCTTTTTCCTTTTCATGCTTGGTCCTTCTATTATACACTGCATCTAGAAGGGCTAAAGAACATATACCTGACCCTAGTCTATGCAAAGACTTGCAGATTTTGAAAATTTATGATTTTGTATGGGAAGATTT
This sequence comes from Picea engelmannii, assembly GCA_009831015.1. Taxonomy (NCBI): domain Eukaryota; kingdom Viridiplantae; phylum Streptophyta; class Pinopsida; order Pinales; family Pinaceae; genus Picea; species Picea engelmannii. Next base: position 86,181 of record ML800497.1, read on the forward strand.
TTTTAATGAAAAACAATTTTTTCTCACTCTAAAATATCTCTTTGATTTTTTCTTTAAATTCCTCAGTTTTCCTCATCTTTGTTTATTTAACACTTTGATTTCAGAATTAAAAAAAGTTAGATAAAATTTTAAAAGGACAAACAAAACATATTTATTTTGTAAATAATCATGTTTATAAGTTTTATTTACTAGTTGATTAGTGTGCATAAACTTTTGTTTATTTTACTATTTTTTTTAATTACATCCTAACTTATAAATAAAAACATAAAAATGTTATACGATAAAAAATGTTATTTCTATACACTTCAAACTAATGTATGTGATAAACTTCTCTTTTAATTTAATCACTTTAAAACTATCATGGTTTATTAACTTGCACTAGTTTTTAGCTAACTTTGCTTTAGTTACCCTTTTTTGTTAAAATAAAACAAAAGCATTGCCTTTCTATTTTTTGATTTATTTGCATTTCCTTTATTAATTTAATTTTGTTACTTCAAATGTATAAAGTATTAAATTGTAAATAGCATAAAGATCATAAATTAAATAAAAAATAAATATTATTAAAAGGGAAAATTATAAGGCAAAGGAATCTACGCTTGGACTATTGGTTAGGAGAAAATTGGCCTAGAGTTCAATGTGCTTTCTTGTCCGGGGCTTTAAGCCTAGGGTAACATTCCTCTCTCTTATTGCCTAGCCCCGCGAGAGGTTGAAAATGTTGATGTTGAAGACTCTCTAGTCTCTTTACGTCAGTAGTAGGGAATATGAAATGTCATCACAACATGAAATAAACTCATCAGAAGAGGCATCATATGGATCTTCTTGAAATTATGGAATATTTTTGGTGGAGTCGTCACTACATCTTTCTTCAAAATCTGGAGTTTTAATGATAAAGTTATCAAGGAGCTCATCTTCCCAAATCTTGGATGGTTCTTTTGTTTTTCAAAAGTTAACATAATTGAATTGTTCTTGGAACTGTAATAATATATTTCCAAGGCCATTTGATGCTCCTCGAATGAGGTTTTCAAGAACCCAATTCATCTTAAATCAATCTCTAAATATTTTTTCAAAATTTGAACTAGACAGCTTCTAGTTTTCCAATAATATATGATCCTAAAAAGTATCATATTTCTTGAAAACAAATTGTTCCCCAGTATGGTCGCCAAAAATGTTGATCTAAAAGAATATTTTATGGTATTTAAGATAACATCATGAGGATAAAATCCCCCCATTTTTTTAAAGAGGTGGTACTCCTCTTTGTCTGGAAGATGTGACTAATATTATTGGACTAAACTGTCCCCAAATCCCTTATTGCTTTAATTTTTATATAAAATGGTTCTTGATAACCAAATTTCTCCTTGAGTGCAACATTTTCCTAGAAATAGACCAAGCAACTTCTTAACAATAAAAAAGATAAAAAAAGACTTCAATATCAAAATAAATATGTGCTTAACTTCATTATAACATCCCTCTGAAACACATGCAGGCAAAAGATACAACCATATTTTCTTACAAGAAAAAGTGTGAAGTAAGGTTGATCACTTCAGATAACTTTAAATGAGTATTGCATTTAACAATGGAAAAGAATATGATGAGCACGCTCCAAAAATATCATACTCGGAATTCTCAAAGTCTGAGCAATCATTAAAGTTATGCCCAGAAATAGTTCTCTAGGGAGTTTTATACAAAAAAATTATTTCACACTACAAGGCATTTCAATAAACTGATTGACTAATGCTCAGAAATAAAACATGTCAAACGCAAAGACTAAACCTCCATGAATCAATTACACAATATCAGTTTACATTATCAGTCATATATATGGTTGTAAAATACTCCTATTGATCTTTTAGACAGAGGCCTATAAGAATAAAAGAAAAACACTCAACTTGACCATATGCTCAGTCTTGGACATACAAACACAAAGCTTTGAGAGAAATCGTGTAGCAGAAGAAGAAGTAAGAAAATGGACATATGTATTTGCAGATGAGAAAGTCGGTTGAATTCTGAATGTTGAACAAATAGTATTCTAATAATCTAACCCTTTCTTTGATGGTGTTCTCCTCCTTTTAAATATTCTCCCAATGCTTCTTTGAAATGTTTTGTCCTAACAGTTAGGGTTTTTTTCTTTTGGAAGTTTCCCATGTACTTCTTCTTTTTAGAATAAAACGTAGATCATTTAAATCAATTATTGATTAAACACTCATTAATGAATTAGTTCATTGAAATTTGTGCCTCTGAGTGGGATGCACTTCGCCCTTTTATAAAACTTATTTATTAAACTTTTATTCCAAAATTTGAATTTGACTGCCTCAAAAACGTCGACTGCCTTTTAATTTTATGAGCATGATAAGTGACTTCTAAACCATGGAAACCATTCTATAAATAATCTTCATTATTATGGCTTTCTAACGAGTCATCTTGAGTGAAATTTGGAGGTTTGGATCTCAACTTATAGCCTCGGGAAGTCGAGCTTCCAAATAGATTTCCCAGGAAGCTATGAAAATAGAGTTGATTGTTCTTTTAATTTCTATCCAAATATCAAATCAAGATACCACCAAGTACGTGTCAAAGAAGAAGAAACCTAGGACTGCCTTCAAGACAAGGAAAGGTTTGCATGAATATTTGGTCATGCCATTGGTTTATGTAATGCACCAGCTACATCTATGAGACTGATGAATGATGTATTGCTCCCATATTTAGATTCATTTGTTGTAGTGTATTTCGATGATATATCGATTTATATATCTACATAGGAGGAGCACATCTCACATCTCATACAAGTGCTAGTGACTCCGAAAAAGCACAAATCATTGGCTAACCTTAAGAAATGTGATTTTTCTCGATAGTCATTGTTGTATTTGGGGTATGTGTTCAGTAGAGAGGAGCTCAAGATAGATCTTGCAAATATGGAGTCCATCATGAAATGGTTGGTTTCTATTAATTTCTCTAAATATAGGATCTTTGTTGGGGCAACACAATACCTATGGAAGTTCATAGCATCATTTTCAGCGATAGTTGCGCCACACCACGACATAACATCGAGCAGTAAGAGTTTCCAATGGGGAAAGAATCAACATAAAGCTTTCGATGAGCTGAAATAAAATATCATTCAAGCACCAATTTTCACATTATATAGCTTGAAAAATCCCTTCAAAGTGGATACATATGCAAGTGGGTATGCTATGGGAATAGTTTTTATGTGAGGAGGTAAGCCAGTATGCTATCATTCTGAGATGTTTCATGGGGGGGTATTAAACTACCTTTCCTATGATAAGGAACCGTATGACTTGGTTAAAGTTGTTAATAAGTGGAAGCATTATTTGATTATCAAGGAAACCATTATCCACACAAATGACTAGCCACTGCACTATTTGTAGGCCCAAAGCAAGCTTTAGCAAACTAGACATTACAAGTGGATGGGGGTTTTGCAGCAATTTCATTTAGTCATTAAGTATAAGAAGGGAATCACTAATAAGTTGTCGAACATGCTTTCAAGGCCACCCACATCTAAGATTGCAGCATTGGGAACTCTTATGCACATGGATCCTTTTACACGTGATGCATACAAGGAGGCATGCATAGAAGGTGAGGACTTTAAGGAGGTGTTTCAGTAACTACAAGGCCAAATTCATGTAGAAGAAGGTGACAGGAAATATGAATGTCATATTAAGAATGGGTTACTCTACAAGCTAGACAAGCTTTGTGTTCTTAAAGGTGAAATATTGTAGCTTAATAGAGAGGCTCACACCTCCAAATTTGCAAGACATTTTGGTGTTGGGAAGACAATTTCTAACTTACAAAGGTATGTGTATTGGTCCATAATGAAAGAAAACATAGCACAATACATTAGAGTATGCATACTTTGTTGTACCAACAAGCCTAGTAATAGAAATCAAGGTCTATACCATCCCTTACTTGTACCCACTCGACCATGGGAAAGCATTTCCATGGATTTTGTGGGAGGTTTACCAACAACTAGGAAGGGATGTGACTATTTATTTGTGGTAGTTGATAGGTTTAGAAAGATTGCATTATTATGCCTTGTAAAAAGTCCATAAAAGGATAAGACATGGAAAACGTTTTCTTTGAATAGGTCTAGGTGCACTTTGGGATACCAAGGAGCATCATATCAAACAGGGATACCATATTTCTCAATGCCTTTTGGACTACACTTTGGTAGAAGATGGACACTAAGTTGAAGAGATCTACATCATTCCATCCACAAACAGATGGGAAGACAAAAGTAGTCAACACAACTTTGGTGCACCATTTGAGGTGGTACAATCAGAAGCATTTGAAGACCTAGGATGAAAATATGATCTATATTTAACACTCGTTTAATAGAGAAGCCCACACTTCTACTAGTAAATCCCCTTTTGAAAACTATTTTGCATACTTTCCACCTTCACCTGTGGATGTTGTTTATGGATAGCAAGGAGGAGTGATGGAAGACATCACAAGAGAAGCATTGAGAGAAAATAAATTGTTTGAAAATATTAGACATATCCACTTGCAAGTACAGGAGACATTGAATAATTCACATGAAAGGTATAAGGCCAAGCATGATCAACACGTAAATGAGAAGTCGTTTAAATTGGGAGGCATACTTTAATTATAGTTGAACAAGGAAATACCACAGGGTCTTGGTAAGAATATCAAGGCTGTATGGTATGGCCCTTTCAAAGTATTGGATAAGGTGGGAGATAATGCCTACAAACTCAGTCTACCCCTATACATGTGCATTTACTCAATAGTGAATGTGGAGAATTTGAAACTCTATGAGACTTCCATGTTGGATCAAGAAGAGTAGCAAGTCCTACCTACCATAATGGACATAGCACTAGATGCTTGGGAAGAGTTGGCAAAGGACACAATTTTGCAGAGAAAGTCCAAAATTACAAGACAAGGGGCAACATGACCTTTGGTAGATTGGGTTGAAAGGACAACTTCCAAACAAAGAAAAATGGTACTCTAAGGAGAAGGTAGAGGAAAAATTTCCTCACCTCATTTAATAAAGATTTTGGAGATAAAAATCCTCCCCAAATGGGGAGGTATGTTCTACATTGGATCAACATACAAATTGTTATCTATCTCAACAATTTCTGGGTAGAAAAAAAGGAGGAATCAACTTATAGGCCCATTTTAGTGGCAGGTGATAGTTTAGAAAATTGGGGTCGAGAACCTTTCGAAGCCATTTTGAGGAAAACCAAATTTTGGGGGGTTTTAGTGTCTAAAACTTGTGTCACACACCCCTCATGGTGTTCTACTCTCTGAAACATTTTCAATGGTGCGAACAACGCCTCAATTAGGGCTCGTATGCAAATGTTATGCCTCCCTCAAGAGTACCTACCTTGTTGACCACCATGGTAGAAGTGGATGCCAAGCCAATTCCCATTACTCAAATGTGTGGGGATAGCCATGTGTGGATTTTCAACAAAATTCTAGAAGGTCCAAACATGATCAGTAATTGTGGGTTGAGGAAGTCAAATCCCTAACCCTTGACGATTATCGGTCTATGTTAAATATCAGGCCACTAGGAGGAGAAAGGGGTTCCATTATTTTGTATTGTATTTGTTCCATAGTTGAGTAGAGAATTTAGGATTGGTGTTTTGAGATAATAACAAAGGAGGAGAGATTATGTAGAAACCATACAGGCCACAGTGTCGAAGGAAACTCCACAGTGAGTGCCTCTTTCTTTGTATTTGCATTTCCATAACTGAAGAAAAGACAGTAGAGCATAGGCCTCACCTTCTAGATGGGTTTTATCCCGTATTGGGATTCCCAGGAAATATCTTATGTTCATTAGTGTGTGGATGGTGTGTTATTTTGCTCATTTCTTTCATTTTCACAATTTAGTTACTTCATAAATTCAAGTAAATCTAGTAAGTGACTAATCTAGGATCTAAGGAAATAAAATGCAAAAATATAATATTTCAGAATAGTTTAAGATCTATTCTGACAAAATATTCTAGTGGAATATTCATGACAGTTTACAGATCATATTGGTATCATAGTAGCTTTCTTTGGAGTATTTGTGGGAAATYGCAAAATCTAGGAATTAGCTTAAGAAGAAATTCATAGAACCCWAACCATGGTAGATGAGTTTGTTCACAACAACCCTTAAGATCCAACAGAAGAGATATTTGAAAGGTAGGAAGAGCAAGTTGTTGATATCTCTCACAATATGACCCTCCTCATGCAAGCTCTAGAAAAAAGGCTTGGACTTTTCARGAATRTTGGAGGCTCAAACTTAGAGATCGAATCACAGGGAAAACCGGGAGATAATGAAGACCTAGAAAAWRAGTCAAGGAAAGAACCCGAGAAAGAGAATCCAAGTTCCAGTGCCATTACCCCTTCACAATATTTACATAAAATGGAAGTGAAAGTGAAAATCAAGCTATACCAAGGTGAAACCAATGCAATAAAATTGAATTATTAGTTGCAACAATTAGAGGTCTATTTGAGTGTCCACCATATCGAAGAAGAGCAGAAGATTTTTCTTTCCAAACTGAAATTGGAGGGTGATGCATTAACCTAGTGGAAACATTACATGGAAACACTTAGGCTGGAGGGTGATCCACTAGTAACTGAATGGGAGGATTTCAAAACCCTCATTAATTCTTAGTTATACCCTATTGGGGATGTATAGGACCACTGTATCTATTGGAATTACTTCATGCAAAGGAAAAGATGGAGTGTGTAGGAGTAAACCATTGAATTCAGAAAGATGGCCATCATGTTGGGTATCTCTCCCAAGAACCCAAATGTACTCCTCAATTATTTGGGGCCTTACACAATCATTTGCGAAAGAAAGTGATACTATTCAAGCTCAGGACAATTGATGAGGTCTGTGTGCAAGCACAATATATGGAAAATATAGGCCACAAAAAAGGATATCCAAGTGGTTCCAAACAGAAAGAAAACCAAGTCACTTCTAAGCAGGGAAAGAAGTGGAAAGGAAAAGACAAGAAGACGATAGCCACTACACATAAGTGCAAGGATCCAAGTAACCATTGTAACCATTACAATATTAATGGTCACACTAAAGAAAAGTGTTGGAAACTACATCTAGAGTTGAACCCTAAGAACTGTAAGAAGGATGTCAAGAAGAAGAACCTTCTAGCCATGAATATAAGTAATAAAATAGAGATAAGCTCAAATTTGGATGAGAAAATTGCCTCCATTTCAGTACAGAAGGAGGTGAATATGAGTATCCTTCATCACAAGGAAGAGAATGAGATGAAAAACACTTCCATATAAAAATCTAGGTCAAGAAGACCAAGATAAATGTTATATTTGATTCTGGTTCACATGCCAACTCATAGTAGCCAGTCTGGTCAGCAAGCTTGGGTTGGAAGTTCATTATCATCCTATCCCATATCCATTGGGGAGGGTAAAAAAGGATGCAGAGATCAAGTTCATGAAATATTGTAAGATCAAATATTTTGTAAGTGCATATTTTATTGATGAAGTGGAGTTAGATGTAGTACCCATTGATATGTGTGGTGTAGTGTTTGGAAGCCCCTACATGTATATGAGGGATGTGATTTTCATGCAGAGAGAAAACCAGTACCGCATGATCAAGGAAGGGAAGTCTGTCATCATCAATGTGCATAAAGATAAATTGAAGATCTCAATGGTAAGTTCCAACCAAGCCAAAAAGTTGATTAGTTCAAGTAAGCAATATGTTTTTCTTTCTTATGAGAGAATCGGTCGAGGGATGAATCTGTAAGAGTAAAGGTATCCTTGGAAGTATGTACTAAAAAGTAGAAACAACATTTGAAGGAGTTTTTGTAGAAATACAGAGGAGTGTTTCGGGAACCTAAAGGACTACCACCTAAGAGGGAAGTGGATCATGAGATATAGTTGTTGCTTGACTCCCCATTACCAAATATTGGGTTGTATAGGTTGTTTGATCTAAAATAAAATGAAGTGAAGAAACAGATGCAACAACTGCTAGAGTAGGGAGTAATTTGACCAAGAACCTCACCTTGTGGGTCACCTATCATCAAAATACCCAATAAGGATGGGACTTGGCGCATGTACATCAAATACAGATCTTTGAACAATATTACACTCAAGAATTGGTACCCTCTCCCTAGGATTGATATATACTAGACCGATTGCAACATGCCAAGTACTTTACCAAGTTGGATCTCAAATCAGGATTCCACCAGGTACATGTCAAAGAAAAAGACACCTGGAAGACCGCTTTCAAGACAAGTAAAGTTTTGGATGAATGGTTGGTCATGTCATTTGGTTTATGTAATGCATCAACTACATTTATGAGACTGATGAATGATGTATTGTGCCCATATTTAGATTCATTAGTTCTAACGTATTTGGATGATATATCAGTTTATAGATCTACATGGGAGGAGCACATCTTACATCTTATGCAGGTGTTAGAGACTTTGAAAAAACACCATATATTGGCTAACCTCAAGAAATGTGAGTTTTCTTGGCAATCATTAGTGTATTTGAGGTATGTGATCAGTGGAGGGGAGCTCAAGATAGATCTCGTAAAAATGGAGGTCATCATAAAATGGCCAATTCCTACTATTGTCACTAAAGTTAGGAGCTTTGTTGGGGCATCAAAGTACCTAAAAAATCTCATAGTGCCCTTTTCAGTATTATTAGCACCACTCCATGCCATAACAACTAGCAATATCAGTTTCCAATGGGGAAAGAATCATCATAAAGATTTCGACGAGTTGAAAAAAATAATTATTCAAGCACTAGTTCTCGTATTTCCTAACTTGAAAAATCCCTTTGAAGTGGAGACAAATGCAAGTGGGTAAGCTATGGGAGTATTTTTTATGCAAGGAGGTAAACCAGTATGTTATCGCTCTGATGTGTTTCATTGGGGAGTATTAAAATGCCCTACCTGTGATAAGGAACTCTATGCACTGGTTCAATCTATTAAGAAGTGGAAGAACTATATGATGGGCAAGGAAACCCTTATCCATGCAGATCACCAGCCACTGCAGTGTTTGCAGGCCTACAGTAAGTTTCAACAAACTAGACATTACAAGTGGATGGGTTTATTTTAGCAATTTCATTTAGTCATCAAGTATAAGAAGGGAAGCATTAATAAGTTGGAGGACATGGTTTCAAGGACACCCACATCCAATATTACAACTTTGGGAACACTTATGCACATGGATCCTTTTACCCATGATGCTTACAAAGAGGCATACATAGAAGATGGGGACTTCAAGGAGGTGTTTCAATAGCTACAGGGCCAAATTCATGTAGAATAAGGTGACAGTAAGGTTGAATATTATCTCGAGAATGTGTTACTATACAATCTAGACAAGCTTTGTGTTCCTAAAGGTGAAATATTGCAACTTATCAGAGAGGCTCACACCTCCAAAATTGCGGGACATTTTAGTGTTGGGAACATAGTTGCTAACTTAAAAAAGTATGTGTATTGGCCCAAAATGCAAGAAGATGTAGTATGATACATTAGAGGATGCATACTTTGTTGTACCATAAAGCCTAGTAATAGAAAGAAAGGTATATACCATCCCTTACCTATACCCACTCGGCCTTGGGAAATCATTTCCATGGATTTTGTGGGAGGTTTACCAACAACTAGGAAGGGACATGACTATTTATTTGTGGTAGTTGATAGGTTCAACAAGATATGCATTATTATGCCTTGTAAAAATACCATCATAGGACAAGATGTAGCAAACGTGTTCTTTGAACAGGTCTGGGTGCATTTTGGGATACCAAGGAGCATCATCTCATAAAAGGATACCATATTTCTCAGTTCCTTTTAGACTACACTTTGGGTGAAGATGGACACCAAGTTGAATAGATTTATAGCATTCCATCAATAAACAGATGGGTATACATAAATATTCAATGGGACTTCGGTGCATCTTTTGAGAGGTTATAATCAGAAGCATTAGAAGACATGTGATGAAAATATTATCTATATTAAGTACTCTTATAACAAAGCAATCCACACTTCTGCTAGTAAGTCCCCTTATGGAGCTTGCTTTGGGTATTTTCCGCCTTCACTCTTGGATGTTGTTTATGGAAAGCAAGGAGGAGTGAGGGAAGAAATCACAGTAGAAGCATTAAGAGCAGAGAAATTCATTGAAAATATTAGACACATCCACTTGCAAGTATAGGAGACCTTGAAGAAGTCATGGGAAAGGTATAAGGCCAAGCATGATTAGCATAGAACTTAGAAGTCATTTAAAGTGGGAGACAAAGTTTGGTTATAGTTGAATAAGGAAATATTGCAAGGTCCTGGTAAGAAGATAAAGGTTATGTAGTATGTCCCTTTTAAGGTATTAGAGAAGGTGGGAGATAACACTTACAGACTCATTCTAACCCCATACATGCCATTTACTCAATAGTGAATGTGGAGAAACTGCAACTCTATGAGCCTTCCATGTTGGATCAGGAGGAGGAGTAGGCCCTACCTACCACAGAGGACTTAGCACCAAATGATCAGGAAAAGTTGGCAGAGGACACAGTTTTGCATAGGAAGTCTAGAACTACAAGACAAGGGAAACATGACCTTTGATAGATTGTGTTGAAATGACAACTTCCAAGAAAATCAAAATGGTACTCCCGGAAGAAGTTAGAGGAAAAATTTCCTCACCTCATTCAGTAAATATTTTTAGGGCCAAAATCCTCCATAAATGTGGAGGCATGATCTGAATTAGATCAGCATACAATTTTTCATCTATCTCGGTACTTTATGGGTGGAAAAACAAGGAGGAATCAACTTGAAAGGCCATTTTAGTGGCAGGTCCCAGTTTGGAAAATTGAGGTCTGGAACATTCTAGAGATATTTTGAGGTATTAAACAACATTTTTTGGGTTTATAGTATCCAAAAATTATGCCACATACCCTTAGTGTTGTTCTACACTCTGAGACCTTTCCAACGGTGTGAAAAACGCCTCAATTAGAGATTGTATACAAAAGTTATGCCTCCAACAAGTTGAGCTACCTTATTGACCACCATGGTACGAGTGGATGCCATGTAAACCCCCATTACTCAAACCTGTGGGGATAGCCACGTGTGGATTTTCAAGAACATTATAGAAGGTCTAAAACTGATCACTAATTGGGGGTTGAGGAATTCAAAACCCTAACCCTTGATAGCTATCAATCTATGTTAAATACCAAGCCACTAGGAGAAGAAACGGGTTCCATTATTTTGTATTGTATTTGTTCCATAGTTGAGAAAATCATCTAGAAGTGGTGTTTTGAGAACATAACTGAGGAGGAGAGATTTTGTAGTAGCCATACAAACCATAGTGTCAAAGGCAACTCCATAATGGGTGCCTCTTTCTTTGTATTTTCATTTCCATAACTGAAGAAAAGAGAGCAGAGCATAGGCCTCACCTTCTAGCTAGGTTTTTTCCCATATTGGGTTTCCAAAGATATATATTGTGTTCGTTTTTGTGTGGATGGTGTGTTATTTTTCTCATTTCAATCAGTTCATAAGTTCAAGCAAAGCTAGTAATTAACTAATCCGAGATCTAAGTTCATAAGTTCATATATGCTACCTTTGACAACACCTTCAATTAGCAAATCTATCCTAAAAAAATAAAATCCATTAGTCTCAATTAATAACTTCTTCTCAACTAGCAATAATAACTCCACAACAATAAACTATAACGTATCCAATGATCAAAACATAAGAAAATTCACCATATCTAGTTCGCAACCATAGGATACCATAGACCACAATCAAGTCTAGAGCAATTGTCCACTATAACCTAACATATCTATCACTCTCCCATTCAATTATTCTCCTTCTCCTACTCCTACCACATCCTCCAATTCTTTGTACATGCCAAAATTCAGCAAGGTTTGGGAAAGTTACCCTAACTTTCACTTGGCACATCCAATTTTGGTTAGACCTATGGCATTGAAACGAAGACATTTCAGAGTACTATAGGTCACAATTTCATACTCAGAAGGGCTAAAATTTCATAAATACATTAGAAGGAAGGTCGTCCAGAAGAACAGAGTCCAAATCAGGGTTTCAAAGGTATGTTTACTTAAAACTATCATAACTTTTGATTGGGATGCCTGATTGAGCTAATTCAAAGGCCATTGGAAATAGGAAACATAGAATATTATATTGGAACAAGTATTATAACTATTTGATATCATTATTCCAAATATATTGAGGTTGTAAGTTGAGGCTTGGGTTAGACCTCAATTAAGAATCAATGACAATGCCTAAATTTACAGGAGATGAAGATAAAGATGAAATCAATCCTATGGAATGGTTGAGGTTGCTAAAGGAATATGGTATTGATCCTTCAGAGGAAGGAAGATATTTTTTTGGTGAAGCTTGGAAGTGGTGGATGAGTATTGATAAATATACTAGATGGAACAACACATCGGAAGAATTTGAAAAAAAATCTCAAATAAATGGATTAGGGATACAAAAATGGAGGCAATATATAGAATTCAAAATGAGTTAAAAGAAGAAAAAAAAGATATCAATAAGAAGGGTGATGATCTATCTAAGATGCAAGACCTTAATGAAACACTCATTAAGGAAGTTCAAAAATTAAAACAAGAAAATATTAGCAAAGTGTTACGAGGAAAATCTCTCTATGGCATGGGGTAAGCCACAACAGATGGAATGACATGCATAAATCAACTCTAATCTAAAGTATGATATATAAATGAAATGTTAACAAGACAAGGTCAAGATCCTACCTCATCTAGATGTTTGATGAAGACCAGCATTGAGCATGTAACTCAAAGCTTTATACTTGCAACTTGTCATCAACAACCAAGATACACAATCATATGGTGATAATATATAATGTCAGCATATATATTAGCATAATCCATTAACATACATGAAAAATAAGCCCATGGAATAATAATTCAAATATTTGCAAGATATCAATTGGACGAGAAAAGAGTATTTCTATTAAAATAATCAACAGAATTATATAGGTGACAAACTTTTGTAATAGCACATATCATAACCGAGAAAATAAGTCCCTCCATTTGGGCCTCCACCACTTCAATCCTCCACCAAATTCAAGCTCATATAAAGGAGATGATGAGGTTCTCCATCAAAAAAGGAAGAGCTTGGGGGTTGAACAATGAGTTCAGACTTTCAAGGATAAAGAAATGCAGAATTAATGTGAAGTGAAATTTCTCCAGAGTATATTTTCTCTCAAAAGTTGAATTCCCTCTCCCCACAAGGCTTGGATATGGCTCAATTTATAGCCTTCAAATGGAATTGAAGAGCCAAGTCGAAGCGTTTCCAGTGTATGGAAGGTCAAGGATCATGGATCTTGTGACGTGACATGGAAACCCGACACAATTTTTAATTTTAAGCACCAAACCTGATGTATGTTGGTTGTAGTGGAGCAACCTGCGTATACGCTTGTTGTCTAACTGGTAGGGCATGTATATGTGGAAAATGTGTTTTTTTGGCTCTGGAAGGTAAAAAATGGGACTTCAAGTATGCATAGGGAAATGGAAAGGTCATCCAAGCAAGTTGAATGGGGTGAGGGAAAATATTCTATAACAGATGCCCCCTAATGTATGATGTCATAGGAGTATCTCCGATAGCCGAAATACATTATAATTCCCATAAGTGGAGTAATGGAGACTTAGCTGGAAGTGCTAGTTACTCATGAGAATTTTTCAATCCATAATGACTTTGTACATATGGCTACCAATCTGAATTACATTACAGATCCATGTGTAAATATACCAAATAGTTGTTCGTGACCATGAATAGGAAATACAAAGTAGACAGATGCCATAGGTTGTCATAGTCACGAACAAGGCCTAGTGGAGACCAGTATCAAACTCAATCTGAAGATATATGTATACAATGGAGTACAATTTGATCTCCCATGATCACTTAAGTCATATAGGTATTGGTCCAATGAAAGACAAAAATAGAATAGGAATGTTGCTATTGTAAGTTGGAGGTCTTCTACACTATTCATCGAAGGTGCAATTCTACATCATGTGAATAGAGGGGTTGATGTCGAACACAATGAGACTTTGTTTGATTACCAGTCATTAATGTATATCGTTAAAAAATGTGAGACAACCTACCAATAATGAAAGTAGGTATCAAGGCATCGAGTACATTCTTACAAGTGTGAATAAGGGTGTTGAGGTCGAACACTTGAAGAATCCATCGATCATGAGACATTGATGTATTCCCAACTGTCGATGGCAGGAGAACCTGCCACTAATGACTACAAGCCTCTAGGTACTCATAGGACTCTAGGTCTCATTTCTAGAATAGATGAGTTGAAGTCGATGGAAGGAGACCCGCTGAAAGGAGAGCATTAGGGAATCTATCATCAGTCAACACGAGGTACAAAGCAATAGCTTAATGATTAGGAGGAGCTCGAACAAATAGGATGTTCATGAACCAACGACCATGTGCATCTTTCGCATGCACCAGATGCAAGTAGTGCACAAAAAAGACACTATGAATAGCAACCAATAAGGAAGACTACCGACAAAGGTGAGGAAACCACCAATAAGGCTAATGGAATCAAAGACACTGCACGAATCCCAATGTGTGAATATATTTCTTGTCATCAAACACAAGGGAAACCCCCCAATCAACGACCAATGAGGAGATGTCGACTACTGGGTTCAAGGTTACCTACCCATAATGAAAGTAGGACCAGGGTGCATGGTAGGACTACAAATTCATGTGACTCTGAGACACACTGAGGGTATGGCCAACATGCAAAGTCAAGAGTTCTGAGAAATGGCCGACACATGCTTATAGACTTCCTTTGAACAAGAGGATGAGACATATGGATAACTCAGACAACATAGACTTGATGATGAAACTGTGTGATGCAGGTAGCATCAACAAACTCTCCATAGGGACTAGAAGAATAACCATTCAGAGGAGTAAACTCTAAGTAATGAGCTCGGGTTCCTAAGGTCATGCTAAACCCAAACTTTGGATGACAGTGGAATCAAAAGATTGTGCTTTGTTCAAAGGCGACACAACTGTTTCCGATATGAGATAATATTATTTTCCCGCCCGTCTTTTTTTTTTTTCATAGGCAAAAAAATGTTATGATACAAGAGAGGAAATGAGTGTCGTGAGTAAGCAACTAGCTCCAAATAGTGGAACATACCTATGATCAATGCAAGGAAGTGCATGTGAGGCATGGACACTCAGGGGAATGTTTCATCCTAGGGTACAAGGTGTTAAGTTGCAAATGATATATAAAAAAGGCTCTGCTTGGCTAGTGATGCAAATTGTTGAGGTAAGAAGCTTATAACGAGAAAGAGGGAACCGAAAATAGGCTCAATACTGCAAGTAGGATGATGGAATGCGATTACAACTTAACTCCAAAGAATGTCCTTTTTCGTAGATTTAGTCCCCTGGGCCCGAAAAAGTATAAAATAATACCCAAGAGAACTCTTCTAGCCAATGGTGACTAGAGTATTCCTTTTTCGTAAGTATTATGCTTGGTCTGAAAAAGGGTTAAACTTACACAAAATAGACATCCTTTCAAATCCATTTAATGAGTGTTAAAGAGACAAGTTCACTCGGAAATCTCTTCATTTTTTAGAGAGTCGGAAAAGAGATTAACTAAGACTCGGAGGATATTGTTCTAAGCAACATATAATGGGGGAGGCCAAGGCTCTTGTGCAAGACTTCTGACGAAATCTTACAACTCACTGGTAGTTGACACAAGCTTGGGAGAACCCAAATCTTTCCAAGCCGAGGAGGATAAGATGCTTGCAGAGGATCCATCATCTACAATATCATTCCAATAAAAGGAAAACATCCTAGGACTCATAGGGAGCATACTCAGAGAGAG
>ML800497.1:109135-132357 GCA_009831015.1 Picea engelmannii
GTAATTGCAGCTTGCCTCATAAGATAATGAGCAAGTGAGTTGTGTGTTAGAAGTGAGGCGCTAGCCTCTTATTTATACAAGATTGGCACGTGTGAGAGAGTTTCACTGGCAGGGCCGACCTCTCACTCTGGGTGGGTAAACCCACCTTTAATTAATTCTTGGTCTTAAATAATAACTATTGGGGCTGACTTCTTATTCTTCCCTTTATAATTGTCCGATGACCAATCTGCAAAAGGGGATTTGGTCCTTATACAATTGCCGACATGATTAATCCACAATGGGGATTAATCCTAATAATAAAATAACAATAATAATAAGAATGCTCTTCACAATTACATTATTTCAACATGGAAAGTGTGAAGACATGTCTGGCATACCAAAAGAAAAAGGATTAGAGGCTCGAGGTACTGGTTGAGTATCATTATTCAGTGTACCACTCATAAATACAAAAGGAATCGTCCCCATGGAATGAGAAAAGACCATGGGTTAGGTTGCATTAACTGAGGGAGTCATGGGGGCTCCACTAACCATATCAACGAAAACTCACGACACAATATAAAATCCTAAGGCTAATTAATAATCAGAGAGCACACCAAAGTAAAGAAAAAATTCCAATGCATACAAACATGATATAGTGGTTGAAAAGGGACCTCCCTCACTAAAGTAGGTATGTCTCGCCCAAAAGGGGCTTGAGACTCCCTTCAAAATATTGGAGGTATCAGAATCAGTTATAAGGGCCCTCGTGGGCTTAACAACGTAGTTGGTCAGATCCCCTTGAAGAGGTAATCATCCATAAAGGTTGTGTGGTGTCCGACCTTTATCTGACTCAGGGTACCTGTAGAATAACCCTTGCAAGTAACCTATGTGGCTACCTATGTTAAGCAACTAGAGTCACCACAATATAACCAATGCACATGAAAACACTCATAAGTTCGGTCCACCGTATAAGCAGGGTAACAAAGCCTAAAATCATGAAAGAACCGCCTCTCACGGAGTTAAAGATACTAGCAAGACCCCCAAATACGAATAGAACCCCAGAAATACCTCTGACGCGAAGAAGGTATTAAAGGGTTATCTTTGCAACCAACTTCGTGTGACCTCGCGCTTAACTCTGGTGTGAGCGGAGCCTCCTAATGTCACTAAATACACAATGTGTTTCACCACTCCTTGGTCAGACACATATGTTTAGTTTAATAGCCTTGGAGAAGTTTACTCACAAAATCCTATTCCAAGGCCCTATGTCCTATGCTTGTTTGTGTACCCTGAGAAATAAAATTGTTTCTAATCAATTTTAGTTAATCAGCGTTACTTTTAATGGATTTTGTTTACTCAAGAGGTGTGTTCGTGAAACTGATGATATTATGACTCAACATATGAAAGAAACGAATATAAAAATACTGTGAAGTCCTAATCTTAAATTCTCAAGAGATGGTACGATTTTAAATGCAACTTTCAATGCAACTTCTACAATTTCAATGAAACACAATATTTCCACATGTGTCAAGATCAATACTAAGTAATCAAAAGAGCAAATGTCATAATGCAAAATGAGCAATTTTTTTTGTATTTTCAATATAAAGAAAAGAAAATGTAAGGACTGAATAGCAACTTCACATACATGCCCCACTGCAAACAAAAAGAGACAAGCCAAGAAGGATACCAAGAAGCAAACACTCAAACCAATGTTGAAGGACAACCAATGAAAAAGATGATAAGAAAGAATATCGCCTGAAAATTCAACAATAAGAAGGTTTCATATAACTTTGTAAGCACATAACAGTTAGGACAGAGACCCGAGAAGACTCAGAAACCAACCAAACTCACCCAAGAAACACCAAACTCGGCCAATAAGCTTAAAGAGTTGATGTACGTGACTGTTTGAGCAAAATTTGTGTATGTACATGCCCTACAAAAGGACATCTCGTGTATGTACGCGTTTGTCAAGGGAAAAACTCTGTATATATAGTAAAACATTGTCAGGGAAAGGATTAGGCCAAGAAACTTAGATGCAAAGTAAAAATAGGTTGTCAAACAATCAGGCGACAAGGAAACTCAAGTTAACAGAGAGCAAGTTAAGGAGAAAAGCACTCCAAACCCCAAAACAGAAGATCAATCCCCAGTATGGTCGCCAATTATGTTACGAGGAAAATCTCTCTATGGCATTGTAATGTCCCCCACCTCTTGATGAAGAGGTCTAGGAAGAATTAGTGGTCTAGACATCCCCACTAGACCATAGTCTCACACAGCACAGGGAAAAGTCAACCAAACTAATGTTATATTTTGAAGTTGACTTAGGAAAAAGGGAGAAAGGGGCAAAATTTAACTCAATGAAGAATTAGAACGCTGGAGGTTGAGTTAGGAGTTGAACCTAGGGGTTAAACTAACTCATCAGGAAAACATAATGGAGGTATAAAAGAAAGGCTAGGCACACCTCTCATTTCATCTTGGATATTTGGTATTTTGCTTGTTGAGCTCTTGAGCACACAGTTTTGAGGGTTTTGATATTACAAACCCTAGAGAATAACTCAGTGGTGAAATATTCCACTCACCTTGTTCCAATCTTGGTCTCGAGGATGAAACGCTCCACCCACACCATTCTACACTCATCATCTATTCAGAAGAACAACAGGGTTGTACCAGTTAGGGTTTTCTAGCAGGGGCGCACCATTGATTGAGGAACAGTTCGATCCAACTTATTGAGAGAGATTTGGGAGATTCTAGCATTAGGGTTTTGCTTGCAGAACCTTGCTTATCAGTTTGGAAGCTTTCTTGAGGAGTTACTATGGCCAGATTATTATTTACAGGTTGGGACGGTTTTGAAGGAAAGAGGACGTCTTGGTGATTCAGTGATTCTCAGATCTAGGAGGCTCTACCTTAGATCTGATCTTGAAACTTCTCCTAGGTGTTTGTGGCTACTCAATCTATCATCCTAGAGAGTTTCAAGTGGTTTGGAGGCCTCATTCATCCAGGTCGAATTGTGGGTCATATTTAGGATTTCAGGAGGGTCGTACATGTCTAGGGTTACAACAATTGGAGGAGGAGGACTTGGTATTTGGGCATCATACTTCAGGAAGGGGGTTCCCTTACCCCGATCTATCTCTTGGTGGAGTTTGGTAGCATTTGGAGATCTTCTTCAGGGGGGTCGAACCCTTGGTCTTCATATTCTTCAGCCGGACGTACCAGCAGTTAGAGGGTTGTGCAAACCCTAGATTTTGTATTGGATCCTTCATATTGTATTTAGCCTTTGGGAGGCTTATCTTGTGTTCCGGAAGAATTTTGTAGCAACTCATATCTTCTACTTTTGGAGCCATCTAATGTTATTCTAGATCTACTCATATATTGTATCAGGTTCTTGCTATTTCCTAAAAAAGAGGTCAGATCTGTGCTTTGTGGTTCCATATCTTGTATGTTGATGAAATCTTTCATTGTGTTGAATGAATCTTGATAAATTGTGTTGAACATTAAATATAACCCTAAGGCCAAAATATCAATGGCCATCCTGCAAACACAAACAATCAAACAGTTATTTCAATGGTTAGCTAGTGTCCCCAAGCAAAAAAAAAAATTGGCTTGGGAACATTACAGTGGTATCATAGCTTTGATCCTCCCATCCTATGAGGATTAGCGCATGCAAAGGTACAGTGGTATCTATATGGTTCGAAAGAAGAAACATGCAAGTGAAACCGAGGCCGAGATGGAGGGTTCAGGTGATGACGTTGAGCCCCAGGGCTTAGATTTCTTAGCACAGGAGTTTCCTAAATCCATAAACCAAACAGAAAGTAAGTTGGTCATCCACTTGCAGGATAACTATGATGCAAACCGTAGGGGACAAACCAAAATCACTGAGACCTTGAAGAAGGTAGATGAGAACTTGAGGAAGGTGGATGAGAACCAGACAAGGGTAGCCCAGTTGCTGCTACAGATGACTCACAAGGGTAAAGGTCCAGAGACGTATGAAAACAGGGAGACTAGTGGATCACACGGTGGAAACATGTATAATCCATAACATGTTCCCTATCATCAGTCTGAGGGAAGCCATTGAGGGAGCACACCACATGGACAGATAGGTAGCAGGGCTACCCCTAGACCATACTTGCCCATGTTCACAAATGAACATGCACAACATGAACAAGTGGTTGACTTTGTTGAGCAGATGACACATTGTACCAAGGAGTACAACGATTTGAGTATGACGATTTAGAGGCAGATGTCCCTAGATCAATATTGTCAACTCAAATTTAGAAACAAGCCTAGGTCGAACCACAGGAGCAACTATGAGTTTGAGCACAGAGCAGGAAAGATGGAGATTCCCCACTTTCATGGTACGACCAAGATGACAACACAAGCATGGGTATAGAAGTTGGACACTTATCTGCAACTTAACCCCATGAGGGAGATGGAAGCCATCAAGTTTTCCACCATGTACTTGGATGGAAAATCTCATGATTGGTGGTATCATGGATTGACCACACTAGGCCACAATCAGATAGTGGCATATACAGAGTTTACTCAGAGACTCATTGACATATTTGACCAGGGGGATAATGAGTTGCATTTCCAGGAGATCACATAGCTGAGACAGATAGGAACACCTGAGGTGTACATTGAGGAATTCCAAAGGCTAGAAATCATGGTGCAGGACGTGTCACCGACCATACTCATGATACTCTTCACTGAGGGGTTGATGGAACCCTTGAAGGGTTGGGTAAAGGATTTTAAGCCTACCAACCTACATGAGGCTATCTGGAAGACAAGAGACCTAGGATCAACTCCAAAGCCGAAATTTGTGCCTAGACCACCCCTTAACATAGGAGGAAGAGATTAGAGACCTCCAATGAACCCAGGGGGACGTGAACCAAGGGGGTTTGATAGGGGAAGAGGTAGGATGGACGATAATAACAAAAGGGAATTAAGAAGGAAACTTCTATGCTACACATGCAAGGAGCCATGGGATCCATCCCACAAATGCGTGGGACATGGCCAAGTTGACTACATAGAGGTGACTTCAGACAATGAAGAGGAGGAGGATTTCGGCCACATCCAGAACATGGAAGCAGACACCACCAAAAATTTAGGTGAGGATGCCACGGGGCATGACAGTACGACAGAAGAGAAGGCTACCTTGGCATCCATCAGTGGGGTGCCCAAATACAACACCTTCAGAATGCGATGAGTCTTACAGGGGGGAAGGTGTCAGTGTTGATTGATGGGGGAGCCTCTCACAACTTCATTGATTTAGCATTACTACAGAGGAGTCATATACCCATGGTTGAATTTGAAGGATTCAAAGTGGAGGTAGCAGGAGGAAGCACCATGCCTTGTAACAGGTACATTCCAAGCATGAAGCTTACTTTAGGGAGGCATGATTTGGTTCAAGATGTTTATGTGATGGATCTTCCGGACACAAACATAATCCTTGGAGTGTAGTGGCTCAACACGTTGGGACCTATCACCACCAACTACAAGACCATGGAGATGTCTTTCACAGAGGAGGGTGGACGAAAGGTAGTTCTCCGAGGTATGACATGTAACTCAGCCAAATTAGTTACGGCCAAGAGGATGGAGGCCATTTTCAGAAGGGAGGAGATAGTGTATGCAGCTGAGTGCAATATTTTGGCATGTGTGGACAAACAAGGCAAGGTTCACTACACACCAAAGATTCAGGAGATCATTGACAAACACAGTAAAGTGTTTGGACCTATTCCACTAGGGGTGCCACCAGACAAGGGGTTTGAGCATATCATTGAGTTGGAGGAAGGAGAAAAACAGGTCATTATCACGCCTTACAGACATCCAAAGAAGTATAAAGACGAGATAGAGAAGGCAATCAAAGAGCTCTTGGATATGGGTCACATCAGGCTGAGTTCTAGCCCTTTTTCTTCTTAAGTTGTGTTGGTCAAGAAGAAGGATGGAACCATGCGCATGTGCATTGACTTCTGGGCACTAAACAAGAAAACCATTAAAAACAGGTATCCCATACTAAGGATTGATGTCCCATACTAAGGATTGATGAGTTGTTGGATGAGTTTCATGGGGCTAACTATTTCACCAAAATTGACCTACGTTCTGGGTACCATCAAATCAAAATGAGGGAATAGGACATTCCAAAAACTGCTTTCATATGTCACTATGGCCACTATGAGTTTTTAGTGATGCCATTTGGTCTAAGCAATGCCCCAACTACGTTCCAATCATGTATGAACCATGTCTTCAACAAACAGTTGAGGAAGCATCTCTTGGTATTCTTTGATGACTTGCTCATTTATAACAAGACATGGGAGGAGCACCTTCAACATGTGGATCAGATATTGTTTATCATGGAGGAACAATCATTGTATGCTAAGGAGTCCAAGTGTGAATTTGGAATGATGAAGGTTCTTTACTTGGAACACATCATCGGAGCTAAGGGGGTACAGGTACATCAGGAGAAGATTCAAGCCATAATGGAGTGGCCTACACCTAAAACCCTTACAGAATTAAGGGGATTTTTAGGCATGTGCACTTACTATAGGAAGTTTGTCAAAGGGTTCTCTCAGATTTGTGCACCTTTGACCGATTTGACCAAGAAAGGAGCTTTCAAATGGAGTGAGGAGGCCCAATTTACATTCGACAAGATGAAAAAGGTGATGAGCACATGCCCAGTATTATCCCTACCAGATTTCGGCCAACCTTTCACCTTGGAGTGTGATGCCTCAAGAGAAGGTATTGGGGCCGTACAAATGCAAAATAGGCACCCTCTTGCCTATGAGAGTCGAAAACTCATGTGACCTGAGTTACTTTATTCCATATATGACAAAGAGATGTTGGCCATCATGCACACTCTGGCCAAATTCATACAATACCTGGTAGGTGCATAGTTTGTGGTGAAATCAGATCATAACAGTCTTAAGTACTTATTGGAGCAGAAGGACTTAAACAAAAGGCAACAGAAATGGGTAAGCAAAATACATGCATGTGACTTTGATATTGAATTCGTCAAAGGGAAGAAAAATGTGGTGGCAGATGCATTGTCCAAAAGGCCATCCATTTATGCCATGACAGATGTGTCAGTCGATTGGAAGGACCACTTGATGATGGAATACTCAGGGAATCAGTTCGCTTGTCAGGTGATAGATGGGAAAATATAGGACGATAACTTTAGGGTCATTGATGGCATCATCTATTACAAGGGCCGAATCTTTTTGGTTCTTGAATCGGCCTTCAAGGCAAAAGTGTTGCAGGCATGTCATGACTCACCGATGGCAGAGCACCAAGGGATTGACAAGACATACATGCATGTGAGAGAGAGGTTTTCATGGAAGGGCCTCAAGGAGGATGTGATGAATCAGGTCAAGGAGTGTATTACTTGCTAGGAGAATAAGGATGAGCACACTCACCTGGTAGGACTGTTTCAACCCCTACCCATCCCAGAGCACAAGTGGGAAAGCATATCCATGGATTTCATCACAGGGTTGCCCAAGGTGCAAGGGAAGAATTGTATTTTCATGGTGGTGGACAGGTTGACGAAGTTTGCACACTTTTTCTCCATTGCTACATATTTCAGTGCAACACATGTGGCTGAATTATTCTTTAGGGAGATCTTCAGACTTCACAGTTTACCCAAAACCATTGTTAGTGACAGGGATAGCAGGTTCATGAGTACATTTTGGAAGGAGTTATTCAGGCTAGTTGGTACAGCCTTGACTCCTAGTACTAGCTATCATCCTCAGACAGACGGGCAGACCGAAATAGTCAACAAATGGGTGGAAATCTATCTTAGGAATTATGTGGTTGGGTAGCAAAAGGCATGGGTTAGATGGCTACATTTGGGGGAATACTCCTACAACACCACCCATCACATGTCCATAGGCATGACCCCATTCAGGGCATTGTACAGTTATGATTCACTCTCTTTCGTAGAGATTGCTTTTGGTGATAGCAGGGCCCCAATGGTACAAGATTGGGTACAACAGAGTCATGACATCCTCAGGGAGTTGAAGGATTATTTACAGAGGGCACAGAACTAGTAGAAGGTCCAAGAAGATAAACACGGGGTTGAGCATATTTTTGAGGTTGGTGACTTAGTTTACCTAAGGATCCAACCATACAGGTAGGCTTCTATAAAAAGAAGCGGCGCAAAGAAGCTGCAACCACGTTTCTTTGGGCCCTACAGGATCAACAGGAAGGTAGGGGTCATAACTTATGAGCTGGAGCTCCCACAGGGTAGCAGGATACATAATGTCTTTCATGTGTCTTGTCTGAAGAGGGCCATCAGCCAACACATCACTCCCCTTGAGGTGTTGACACCTCTAGACGAAGAGGGGCAACTCGTTCTGATTCCAAAGGAGATACTAGAGGTTTGGGAGAAGAAGATCTGGATGAGAAGCATCAAAGAGAACCTGATCAAATGGAAGGATTTACCCATTGAGGATGCCACATGGGAGAATGAACAAGTGGTACAAGAGACAGGTTTGGAATTGCTTAAGGACAAGCAATTTCTAGTAGGGGAGACTGTAATGTCCCCCACCTCTTGATGAAGAGGTCTGGGAAGACTTAGTGGTCTAGACATCCCCACTAGACCATAGTCTCACACAGCATGGGGAAAAGTCAACCAAACTAATGTTATATTTTGAATTTGACTTAGGAAAAAGGGAGAAAGGGGCAAAACGTAACTCGGTGAAAAATTAGAATGTTGGAGGTTGAGTTACGAGTTGAACCTAGGGGTTAAACTAACTCAACAGGAAAACGGAATGGAGGTATAAACGAAAGGCTAGGTGCACCTCTCACTTCAACTTGGATATTTGGTATTTTGCTTGTTGAGCTCTTGAGCACACAGTTTTGAGGGTTTTGAGATTACAAACCCTAGAGAACAACTCAGTGGTGAAATATTCCACTCACCTTGTTCCAAGCTTGGTCTCAAGGATGAAACACTCCACCCACACCATTTTGTACTCATCATCTATTCAGGAGAACAGTAGGGTCGTACCAATTAGGGTTTTCCAGCAGGGGTGCACCATTGATTGAGGAACAATTCGATCCAGCTTATTGAGAGAGCTTTGGGAGATTCCAGCATTCGGGTTTTTCTTGCAGAACCTTGCTTATCAGTTTGGAGGCTTTCTTGAGGAGTTACTACGGCCAGATTATTATTTATAGGTTGGGACGTTTTTGAAGGAAAGAGGATGTCTTGATGATTCGGTGATTCTCAGATCTAGGAGGCTCTACCTCATATATGATTTTGAAACTTCTCCTAGGGGTTTATGTCTGCCCAATCTATCATCCTAGAGATTTTCAAGTGGTTTGGAGGCCTCATTCATCCAGGCTGAATTGTGGGTCATATTCAGGATTTCAAGAGGGTCGTACCTGTCTAGGGTTACAGCAGTTGGAGGAGGAGGAATTGGTATTTGAGCTTCATACTTCAGGAGGGGGGGTTCCCTTACCCCGATCTATCTCTTAGTGGAGTTTGGTAGCATTTGGAGATATTCTTCGGGAGGGTCGAACCCTTGGTCTTGATATTCTTCACCAGGATGTACCAACAGTTAGAGGATTGTGAAAACCCTAGCTTTTGTATTAGATCATTCATCTTGTATTAAGCCTTTGGGAGGCGTATCTTGTGTTTGGGGAGAATTTTGTAGCAGCTCATATCTTCTACTTTTGGAGCCATATGATGTTATTCCAGATCTGCTCATATATCGTATCAGGTTCTTTCTATTTCCTAATAAAGAAGTCAGATTTGTGCTTTGTGGTTCCATATCTTGTATGTTGATGAAATCTTGCATTGTGTTGAATTAATCTTGATAAATTGTGTTGAACACTAAATATAACCCTAAGGCTGAAATATCAGTGGCCATCCTGCAAACACAAACAATCAAATAGTTAGTTCAGCGGTTAGCTAGTGTCCCCAAGCAAAAAAAAATTGCCTTGGGAACATTACAGGGGTAAAGCACAATAAATGGAATGACACGTAGAAATCAACTCTAATCTCAAGTATGCTATATAAATGAAATGTTAACAAGACAAGGTCAAGAGCCTACCTCGTCCGGACGTTCGATGAAGACCACCGTTGAGCACACAACTCAAAGATTTATACTTGCAACTTGTCCTCAACAACCAAGATATGCAAGCATATGGTAATAATATATAACGTTAGCATACAGATTAGCATAATCCATTAACTACATGAAAAATATGCCCATGGAATAATAATTCAAATATTTGCAAGATATCAATTGGACGAGAAAAGAGTATATCTATTAAAATAATCAACATAAGTATATAGGTGACAAACTTTTGTAACGACACATATTAGAACCGAGAAACTAAGTCCCTCCAGTTGGGCCTCCACCACTTCAATCCTCCACCAAAGGCAAGCTGATATAAAGGATACGATGAGGTTCTCCATCAAAGAAGGAAGAGCTTGGGAGATGAACAATGAGTTCAAACTTTCAAGGATAAAGGGATGCAGACTCAATGTGAAGTGAAATTTCTCCAAAGTATTTTTGCTCTCAAAATTTTAATTCCCTCTCCCCACAAGGCTTGGATATGGCTCAACTTATATCCTACAAATGGAACTGAAGGGTCGAGTCAGAGCGTTTCCAGTATATGAAAGGTCAAGGATCATGGATCTCGTGACGTGACATGGAAACCCAACACAATTTTTAATTTTGAGCACCAAACCCGATGTGCGCTGGTTGTAGTGGAGCAACCTGTGTATACGCTTGTTGTCTAACTAGTAGGGCACGTATATGTGGAAGAATGTGTTTTTTTGGATCTGGAAGGTAAAAAAAGGGGACTTCAAGTCTGCATAGGGAAATGGAAAGGCCATCCAAGCAAGTTGCATGGGGTGAGGAAAATTTTTATATAACACAAAAGAAAGTTGGAAAAGGATGAGTCAAGGGAAGATTTGAAAAAGAAATATGTCTATATATGTAGATTATGAAACCATAATAAAAAAATACTGGATGAGGTTAAGAGATTGAAATAAGAAAAGAAGAATTATCAAAATCAAGATATCATATATGTTATAACATATATGATACATCATATAAACGAGGATCTTGGACGAAGAATCTACAAAAAGACTTGAAGAGGAAATTTGCAAGAAGGTTGAGGAATCCCTAAATATTGACGAGGTTAAATAAAAAATGCAATCTAGAATTAAAGAAGGATATTGGAATTTGATAAATGGGGTGACATTGTACCTTCAAACGGAGAAAGAAGACAAGATTCAAGAAAGTCACCAGAAGATACTTGAAGAAGTTGAACTACATCTAGAGGATGTACATGCCAAATATGATGGTATTATCTCCAAGGCTAGAGTAATCAAAGACCAAGCAAAGAGGATAGAGAATGTCATTGTCTTTGAAAAGAAGATAGATGAAATGCATGTGCGGAGTGAAGAAAAACAATCAAATGTGAAACCATATCGACACCTCATTAGCGGGAAAGATTTCAAAGAAGACAAGAAGGTCGATATGAGAATTATCAAGAAAGAATATGGAATACTTGTCAATAATCATGGAACAAGACATCACAAAACCACTCTTCAACAAGCTATTATTAGAGACTAACAACCACTACAAATTGGAGAAGCTTTAACAACAATACATGGAATCAAGGGAAAGAAAATTATGTAACAACTAGCCACCAAGGATTACGACCGAAAAGAATTGATTTTGGATGGATGGATCATCATCAATGGAAATAAGAAACCAGGAACATAAGAAAATCATATTACTTGGTTTCATCACATGTGAAGCCTTTAAATGCAAAGCTTTGGGGAAAAATATTTTTGAAGGAGGGTACTATGTTATGACCCAAGGGGGGCATATATAGGGTTAAATGTATACAATATGACCCTAAGGGGGGCATATATGGGGCTAATTGTACATGTAATGTGTAAATATATATGTAATAAGGTAGGCCTAATAGTAAAGGGGCATCATGTGCAAGTGTGAATAGGTATATATAGAGATCATGTATTCATGATTGTTGACATGGAATTGTGATGGGGAAAGGTATTTGGTTATGTGGAGGAGGTTCTCATACTGTTTAGGGAGTTATTGTGTAACTTATCTATCTTGGAGTTGTGCTCCACACTCACATTATGTACATGGTGTGTACTTTTGTTCTGAAGCTTTTTGTTCATAACATTCTTAGGATTGCTCCAAAATTCTTAGATATACTAACCCCCAAAAAAACTAACCTATCTAAAGATGAGTTTAATTCACTCAAAAATCTCAACATAACCCCAATATAGTTATCCTAAAAGTCGACAAACGAAACATCATGGTTATCATGAACAAAGAGGACTATAACCCCAAAATGTTAGACCTCCTCGCCTCTAAAACCTATCATAAAAATCAAAAGCAACCCTATCAACAAAATTACCATTACGGTCAAGAAATCCATCTAAACCTCATCCACAGACAATAGTGTCAAAGGAAATCTTATATTGAAGAATTCCCTCGCTCCTAGAATCTACGACCAACCTAAAATCCAACAAAAAAGATAGTCCCCTCCACCTCATACTAAGTACCATCAACTCTCCAACATATTAGTTAGTTGGTTTTTTATCCAAAACTCTACAACCCTATGTTCGCCAAACCTCTTCTTTCATCAAAGACACTATTGATTTCATTCACTTCATCCAATATCTACTAATAAAAGATCATGACATTCTTGTCAATGTTGACATAATATCCTTATTCACTAAAGTACCTATAAAAGAATCCCTTAAGATCATTTATGTAAGTTTTAAACCTGTGAAGCAAAGTAATGCATATATATTCTTAAGCAAAACAAAAATTAATCAATGACTCATACACATATTACACATAGATTTAAGCTGGAAACCCTTAACCAGGAGAAAACCAGTCTTCCTTGGTGTCGCACCTTTCAACTCTTCATTGTATTAATTTCACCATTCACCATACAATATATACAATGTTTTAGGTATTTCATAGCTACCAAAACCCTAATCCCTTAATACGGGATTAATTTAGAAAACCGCTAAAAATAGCAAAATCTGCTAATGGGATCGTCAGACGTAGTTGTCGAATATGATGCGCCCACACACACACACATGCAAATAATATAACACATACCCAACAATTTCTACTTACATTAACCCTGACATCAACCATCTTATCAGAATATGTCTTGAAACTACTTTCTTTTGTTCCCAAGTACAATAATGTGATAAAACAGAGGGAATTTCCATGGGATCTCCCATATCACCTAGCATAGCAAACCTCCTAATGGAACATTTTGAGAAAGAGGCCCTAGTGAAATCCCTTCTAAAATCAAAATGTTGAAATTTTTTTGTAGATGACACCTTCATTACCTAGCTCCATGGCCATGAAAGTCTAAACTAGTTTCTAAACCACCCTAATAGCCTATTAAATGACATCCATTTCACCATGGAAATAGAATTCAATCAAAACCTACCCTTTTTAGATTTCCTAGCCACTTACAACCCTAAATGATCTTGATCCCACCAAATGCATAAGAGGAAAACCCACACATATCGATACCTCAATGCCAAATCCCACCACCACCCAACCCAAAAATCAAGTATTCTAAACACTTTAGCCATCAGAGCAATATGCATCTCTGACCAAAACTTCTAGAGAAAGAAATATATCGTCTAAGGAAATCTTTCCACAACAAGGGTTATTCCATCTGTCGACAAAGTCTTCCACTGAGCTAACCAACCTAAAACTTGTCCCTCTAACAACCAAAACACCATGGCATAAACTTTTATCCCTTCAATCCAAGGAACCACCGACAAAATTTCCAAAATCATTAGAGGAAAGAACACTTTCACCTATGTTAAAGATCAAATCAATCCCCTCCACCAACTAGGCATTTACGAAATTCTTTGCTCTTATGAAACTACCTAAATTGGTAAAAAATGTTGCTCCATTGAAACTAGACTCAAGGAATACATTACTAACACTAACCATGGATGAATTTCAAAATCTGCCATTGCCAAGCACTCACTTCGCACAAAGAGCCACATATGTTTCTATCAAATCAAAATTCTTGTCAAAGACCCCTACAACTCGACTCACCTTATTAGAGAATTAGTTGGAATTGAAAAGCATCAAAACAACATGAACAAGGATGATGACCTAAAACTTAGTCAATCTTAGGCTCCTATCATAAACAACACCTAAACCTTATATCCTTCTCGTTAAAATTTTCCTTCCCTCTTCATCTCTTTGAATCCCTTATTTCATTATTGTTGTCATATTTCCATCATTATTAACCTCATCAACCCCCCACTTTACTCCACCTTCATTGCAATCTTTCATATCTCACTAATTACCAAAAAAATTAAACTTATACAATTCTTATCTTCATCCAATATTTTTCCTATACATCATCATTCTTCTTAGTCTTACCTCTCCCTCTCTTTTTTAATACAAGATTTAAAACATTGATATTTTAAATCAATGTCTATCTTTAAACATAAGTGAGCCTTAATCCTTAACATAATATCCTTAATAGTAAATAATAATAATAACTATAATCTACATTATATGTTTCTTTCTTTTTTGATGATAAGTAAGATGTCATTACATAACCTAATTCTAAATCCAAAATAAATAAAAAATAATAACATAACCTAATTCTAAATCCAAAATAAATAAAAAATAAATAAGTATCAAATAGACATTTTAAAAAAATGACATAGTTAATGTACATGGTATACTTATTTCATTTCATGCAACTTTCATCTTATACCCAAGCTCAACATATAGGGATCAAGAGATCTTAATTTCATGCAACTTTCATCTTATACYCAAGCTCAACATATAGAGATCAACAAATCTTAATTCCATGAACAATCTCCAACATTTTARACTAATGTTTATGCATTTTCTTCACTAAGTTCTTACAACATTTWAAAAAAAATTACACCTAACCTACATGTGGATATTTTCCTATTTATGCCAATACAACCTCAACTAAATTAAAAYGACAAATTACATACAATTGAATTTGACTAAAGAAAAAGTGAATGGATTTCTTRTACTAAGATGTGACGATATGTTCCTCTCACAACCCATCAATACAACCTCAACTAAATTAAAATGAATAATTACCTGCAATGAATMTAAAGAAAAAGTGAATGGATGTCATGTACTAAGATGTGACCAACAACTCTTTAGGATAACTCATTAGCAATAAATCTCACTAAAGAAAAAGTGCATGAATGCCTTGTGCTAAAATGTGACCCAACAACTCTTTAGGTGCATGACCCAACAACTCAAGTGCATGACCCAAAAAGTGTATCGGATGTCCTACCTTGTCATATGGTGAAAAAAAACACATCACTTTCAATAAAGAACACATGCCCTATTTATAAGAAAGGAAGATGCCTCATAATAGCGTAGGTTAATATCTACCTAACATCACATAAAGAAAATACAATGCCAAGAAAGAGCCACAAACATGATAATACAAACGTGGTAAGGGAGAAGTTTTACTCTCTTTTAATTTTAAAAGATGTAGAATTGGGAGACTTCTATGAGTTGTTAGGATTTGAGGGTTAAAACTTTTAGAAAGTGAGATTTAATAGTGTAGGTAAAATTTAAGTATAGTTAAATTTATATATTTATATACGTATATAATTAATAGGTAGAAAAAATGTAAATGATTTTTTTAAATGAAAATATAAAAATAAAAATTGAAGTAATAAATTTATAATGTGGTTGTATAGGTTATTATAGTTAGTCATGATGTGTTTGAATCTTTTAGATATAAATTATGTATAGAATTTATGAAATATATAACATTTTGAATGGATACTTTACTCATCATCATAGAGAAATAAAGTTAAAATGGTGACATAAAAGATTCTTGAGGTTAGGATTTTATAAGGGATTTATAGGGTGAAAAAGAAATGGTAGATGATCATTGTAAAAATGAATAAAATGTGAAGAAGTTGTAGTAGAAAAATAAAATAACCAAGAAGGTGTAGTGGAATAATAAAAATCAAAGTGAAATAATAAAAGTCAAAGATGTTGACACTAAAATTAAATAATAAAAGAAAGAAAGAAGTAAAAAAAAATTAAAAAAAAAAAAAAATCTTCAAAGAAGGAATTAGTAAAGGAAAGAAAGGTTGGATTTGAAAAGAGAAAGGGTAGAGGTGTAGGATAAAAGGAATGTCATTAAGGGATGGAGGAGAGTAGAAATTAGTAGGGAATGAAAAATAGAAATGAAAGGAATCCAAGAAGTAGAAGGCTTATTTACTAATATGATGGACAGTTGGCTTTCAAGATTAGCATATTTTATAGTCATATTCTCGATTAAAATTATTAAGATGCTTTTCAATTTCAATTTATACCTATTATTAATTTTTTTCATAATGTATTAAATACTAGATTTTGACCCTTTTTTTTTTAGTTTTTTTAAGAAATTAAATTTAAAAACAATCATTTATTAATTTATACATATTATTAATTTTTTTCATAGTGTATTAAATACATATTTTTAATTTTTTTTTTTAAATAGATTTAAAAACCATCATTTATAAACAATAAGTGAATATACTACAAAGCTATTAGTTTCTATCAAATATAGAAATTGAGAAATTGAATAAGTTCGAAGTTGAATATAAAAAACTAAATAGGCTCAAGGTTAATAAATAAATTTGAAGTTGAATATAAAAAATTAAAAAGTAAATAGGTTCAAGGTTAATAAAATTTGAGAAAATAAATGAGAAATCACAAAAATATAGAAAATTATAAAAATTGTCACATCAATAAGTAATTGTCCTCATAAAAATATTAAAATAAAAAGTCGTAGTTTAATTGTTCTATGTTTTTGTTCTTTTTTGGAGATATTTTTCATTTAATTTTACTCGAAATCCGGCGAGAAATTGTTGGATCTGCAGATTTGAGAGATTAATTCTATATAATCTTAATGCCCTAGGGGTTTTTAGCAAGTTGAATCCATTTATCTATTCAAAAATATAATTTAAACAATAGAAAATTATGATTTTATTAGATTTATGTCATCGGATTCCGACAAAAAGAACCAAAATGTAGAATAATTAGACAACGCCAAATAAAAATATACAAATTTGGTCACATTAAAATCAAAACTTCTTATGAAAAATCACAACAATCTTTTTTAATAAGTAAAAGTTAACAATGAAATGTGAAAGTTACCACATAACATTTTTTTTTTTAATTCCATATTAAATGTTTTTAATTTTATTTTATGTTTTAAAAATAAAATCACTTTCTCATAGATTTCACATGTCATGATGATGAAATTTACCAATTAAAAAAAGAATGGGTGTGATTTAAGAAAAACAATTGAGATAAGTGAGGTTTAAAATTTTTGAAATTTATTTTTAATTTTGAAATAATTTAATTTAATAAATTATTATTTTTTAAATTATAACATAAAATTGAATAATTAGATTAATGAAAAATCAAGGCACTTTAATTTGCAAATGAAAAGTATATTATCGGTTTTGCTATGGATTAATAATAAAAAAGGAAAATGAAGTTAAAATAGTGCTAAGAGTTGGATGATGAGCAAGGTCTCATTAACCCTTTTACTTTTATGTGCAATTAAAATTGATGTAATATTTGAAGTGACTTGATTTTACTATAAGTATTTTTAACAAATCACAATACATATAATTACAATTTCTTTCTTTCTTTTTTTAAGGTGATAAAACCTATTATAACATAATTATCAATTGATGGTGAGGACAATTATCCCTCGCTACTATCCATGAATGTGGGATGAATCATCATTGTTATTCAAGGAAAACCACATCATTTAAATGACATATTGATGGTTTGTAAGGGAGTAAAAGTTCACTACTGTCAAATGTCTCAGAGTCTTTGGTTGTTAACATGTTTCCTTACATCCAAGGAAGATGAGCTCTTAGTCGATCAAAAGTAGTTTTAGGTCTTCTTCTTCTTTTTTTACCCATAACTATGAGATATCTTTATTAGCAAAAATTGTAGCCAAGGCTCACAACTATATTACAAAAATTATTGGCTTTGGATTTCAAGCAAAATTTCCAATGTGCCTAATACATAAAATACTTATGTCCACAAAAACTCCATCTTAATATTTCTTACATGAGTAAATTATGACAAATTGTTTACATAATAAAAGACATAAACACTACATGACTAAGCTAGATTGTGAGCCCTACTTCTTGTCACCATTGTTTGTGTTACTAAAGGAGATTTTTTCTTCTTTACAAATGTTTCCCAAGCTTCCTTCATCTTTGATGAGGTCCTTGTTATCCCTGCCATTACTAATTTGTATTGATCTGGAGGTTCTAATTGTTCTTGTATATCATCTTCTTTAGCCTAATCCACCCAGCTCACCTTAGGGGATATGCATCTTGATCTGTATCAGAGTGAAAAAAAGGTTCCTCTAGTTCCACCAAACCTTATTATGTTGACCCTTGTTGAGATGTAGAGTATTCTTTTGAAGGAGTATCCATAGTTTGGTATGATTCCACTAATGTGTCCCTAGTTTCCTCTATATCCACATTTGACTCTTCCATAGGAAAGTCCAATTCAAGTGGATCTTCCTTGGTAATCAATTGATGTTCTTCCTTGGGTCCAACCCACTAGGTTGGTTTTTGTTGATGCTTCTTAACTTGTCATGAACCTTCTGGGAAATTTACTATTAGATGTCTCGTTTCAAAGCAAGCTCTACAACGAAAAGAAACATGTTCATAATCAATAATTTACATCCAAGAGTAGTTTTCACCTTTCAGAATTATTTCTATCGGAAACCCTTTGACAAAGTTCATTTCCAAACATATGTATGGTTCTTCGTCTCTTTGTTTCAAAATGTCTATGG
The DNA here is from genome assembly GCA_009831015.1 of Picea engelmannii. Lineage (NCBI taxonomy): Eukaryota > Viridiplantae > Streptophyta > Pinopsida > Pinales > Pinaceae > Picea > Picea engelmannii. The sequence continues at coordinate 127,967 of ML800497.1, forward strand.
TAGTATCTTTCAATGGCTCAAAGAGAGTTTGAACCCCAAAAATGCTAAGGAAAATTTGGAAGTCTAACTCACACAAGGGTCAAGAAAAGAGCATATGTCAATGGGTCAAAGGAAGGAATCCATGTTTTCATACATAATTCGGAGTGTCCCTAGAACCAAGATCCAAAGTTTAAAAGTAAATCCATGTCTTCAACAAAATCAAACTCAACAATGAAGAATCCCTTTGCACAAGGATAAATAAAAGCCTCCTCCTTTAACTAGGGTTTTCAAGAGTCTGAAATCCATTTGGGAAAATCTATTAAACGAGACCAAAGACGAATGAAACAACAAATAAGGTTATTGGTACTATAAAAGGTTGCCTAGATTGTAGCATCTTTCACAGTGGAAATAATTATGGTTGGAGATTCCTAAACTAGAAGATGAGGAGAATGCAAGACATTATTTACAATGTCGCTAAAAGAAGTTTTACCTAGATCACCATTAGAAGGAAGAGGACTGTATTTACATCCATTATCCATAATGACTTCCACAAATTGCCCAAGACTAGCTTCCACGTGAGTACCGAGCACGCCAAAGGAGGAAGACACTACTAAAGAGAAATGAGCCACTACCATGCAAGAAACAAAATCGATGAGGGGGGAAGAGCCATTTAGAACAATAGCCACTAATCTGAATTAGATCCTCACCCAAAATATTTTGTAAATTTGTAATAAGCTTGTAATTGTTTTTAATTTTATTGTCTTTTTGGGAAAATGGGAAGGGGAAACGAACCAATGTGATGGTTGGTCTTCCAAAGGAATCCCACAAAAGATGAAGGTTGTAGTGAAGAAGGGGCAGTGTGAGATGAAAAGAGAATAGGGGGGAAAGCTTGAATGAGCAGAAATAAGAGCTCGAAAGGAAACCTACTCGAAGTCGATGGACTAAGGAGTCAAGAAGCATGTATACATTGAGCAAAGGTGTCCCAAAACCATGGTTATTTGTAATTTGGGTTTGATAGTAAGTAACAATGCATGAGATTTTGAGCATGCATAACTCAACCCCTTTGTAATGAATTCTCTGAGCATAATCAAATGGTTCTAGTTTTTCAAGTTCTGGTTTAATTTCTTAAACATTTTTTGCAATGGATATTTGTGTTATGTTCATGAATTACTAGACTATTGTATGAGAGCTATAGCAATCTCCATTTGATAACACATCATAGACACATTGCTTTGTTTGTTGGTTGTATCATTTTTTATGTTAGTTGGTTGTCTCAATTTTGATTGGTATTGATAATTATAATGCCAATCCTTTTGCTTTGAATTGATGACCAATATCATGAAAATTGTGGGACATGACAACATAACCTTTGGATGTATTGAATTCGTTTTTATGCACCATCCCTGACAACAGAGATTAACATTTTGTTTTATCTTTGCATACCCAATATTTGTCTTTGATTTGGGAATCATGAAGACTGTATCTGAGCACTGAGGCTTACATCATATGTTTTCCTTTGAATGCACATTAGAGTGAGGGATCAAACTCGCGCCATCGGTGGTTGATCTTATGTTGTCCAAAAGCATCTGGAAGCCATGAACACATTTCATTCCCTTGGAGAAGATAAGAGGGATATTTTGACAACGCTATAAGGGATTTTTCAAATCCAGCTACATTTCCTTATGCGCCAAGAATGGGGAACGAGCCTAACTTGTTCGAAATGTGATCAAGTTTTGATCATCAATGATGATTTCGACTACAAATTCCTAGACAAAATTGGAAGAAGGCCAAGGACTACTCGGATATGATACATGGTTTCGGTGTGAAGCATCAATAGTTCAGATATCATGCACCAACATTGATGTGAGGCATTATTTGTAATATGACTTCTATCTACTATTTTGTTTATGTAGTTTTGAAATTTTACAACTAGTGCAAGTCTGAAAAAGGGATTGGAAAATTTAAATCCAAATTAAATCAAGTTCACAAGATCAATTGATGAGCATTGGATTTGGAAATGCAATTTGTAGACCAAGCTCAAACCCCCTTCTCAGAAACTAAGTTTACAGAGAAGTGCTTGTTTATTTCTACAAAATATTCCATGTTGGTGAATTGTGTGGACTCTCAGTCCCTCAATTATGGATTAGCCACTGAGAAGGGAATCATGGAATCGTTGCTTGTAGAGGATAGAATGGCCATGAAAGGCAAGATCGAGTCAAGGGAGAGTCTGCATATGCATCTAGGGAAAAACCCTAGCCGCCGACTCATACTCATGTAACACATGCTTCATTTCTTAGAAGTAGTTTTAGGTCTTACTCCATGATCATAAGGTGGTTTCAACCTGGATAGTATATGCAAGAAATCTAGTGTCCCTTGTGGTCATTGCTAAGGCTACCTCTAATGAGATAATGTGCTTTTCAATAACATTTAAACTTAATCTCGTACATGAAACAAGATACTATCCCAGTTAAATTTTAACCTCTTATCCATAAAAAGATCTTCCCCTTATTTTTATAAGATAAATATTTTTTTATTTATTTAAATATAAGTATATAAATTAATTTCGTCAGAGATGTAACGGCTCTAAAAATATCATTGGATTTATATTGTGGCGCCACATGGATGGAATTCAATCTTGACAAAGCTTGCCTTATCCTTCATAATTGTTCAGATATGGAAAAAAGGCAGATTGGCAATATCCTACCAATTCCCACACAAAACTTGGAGGACGGTTTTAAATATCTCAGGTTCCACCTCAAGCCAAATTGCTACTTATTCAAAGACTAGGGTTGGTTGGTAAAAAATATTGAAGCTCATGTATCAGTGTGGGTAAATAGATTTCTCTCTAGAGGAGGCAAACTAGTGCTCTTAAAATCAGTACTCGAGAGTACCACAGTTTACTGGGCATCCATCGTCGCAATCCCCAAAGGGATCCTCACTAGAATTCAAAAACTTAGTTTTCAATACTTATGGTCGGGCACACGTCAATCAGGTGTAATCCCCTAGCGAAATGGAGCATAATCGTTTCCCCCAAGGAACTGGGAAGGCGGGGTCTAAAGAACATACATTTGTTCACTAAAGTGTTAGCAGGTCGAACACTGGACTTATGCAAGAGGACTCCCTCTAAACCAGAGTTCTTCATTCCAAGTACTTTCCCTCCTTAACCATTGACGAATAGTTTAGACAACCATGAAAACCCCTCAATGACTCAAATGTCTTGAAAGCCTTGGTCATGGTGTTCCCTCTGATTAGCAATTGGACAATATAGAGAATAGGGAACAACCACAAAGTATAGCTAGGGGAAGATCCATAATTGGGAGGTGAAGATAATTTTCATCTTTCTGCCCCCCTAATCGAAACCCTTGGAGCCCAAAATCTCTTTACCCTAAATGATGCAAAAGCTCAGCACCCTCAACTAAGATGTAGAGTAGTTTGGAAATCAGCGAAAGCTTTAGGTCTAAGCGGAGAGGAATCTGAGGAATGGAACCTCTTCATCAGCCTCCTTATCTCAAATTTCATTTCTCTTGATGAAGACGATCCAGATGTTCTATATTGGTCTAAAAACCCGAAGACAAAATCTTTCACTACAAAAGTTGGTTACAAAAAATGGGTTGAGTCTCAGTTCGAAGGAAATGTAAAGTGGTAGTGGAGCCTTTTATGGAAATTAAAGGCTCCTCTGAAATCATGGATTACTCTATGGCTAGCTCTAAATAATAAACTGCTAACATGGGATAACAACTTAAAGAGAGGATGGTTTGGCCCTAGTAGATGTTCTTTATGTAAATCTCAGGAAGAAATTGTTTCTTGCTTATTCATTGGATGTGTCTATGTAGTGCAAGTCATGAAGATAATCCATGAAGAGTTCAAGCCTAAGTCAACATGGAATAAGTCTAGCCTAGAAGATTGCTTCAAAGATCGAATTTAAGATAAAACAGTCCAACAGTTCGCAAGGCTTCCAAGCATCTTAGTCTCAAGTTTGTGGTGAGCTCGCAATTCTAGTATCTTCTGAGACATAGACTCCCCCCCAAAAATCACAACAAGCATCATAATAAACATGGCCAAGGAATTTGAAGCAGAAGCAAAGTCCAAAAAGATGAGGGTTCTGACAATGCCAACAATTGATTATGAAATTCCTTGGGGGTTCTTCGACGGGGGATGCCAAGGTCATCCTCTGGTCTGTGGAGTTGGAGTAGTGCTATATTTGAACCATTCTCACTACATGCACATAAGATATGCTCCTAGTATTGACACCAATAATAAGGCCAAATTTATTTCTCTTTGGAGGTTGTTGGACACATCAATCAAAAAAGATATAAGGAAACTCCAAGTGATGGGTGATTCTAAGTTTGTAGTTGATTGGGCACGACAAAAAGTCACAGTGACAAATGCCAGGCTTGCCCCTCTGCTCCATG
>ML800497.1:155070-169391 GCA_009831015.1 Picea engelmannii
AATTTCAATTACAATTACAATTGACAATATCATATGACAATGTAAAAATTATTCATTTATCACCTACAAAAATATATATCTTTATAGTAATTTCAAGTTTTCAAATCCACATTATTGTGCCAAAACAAATTTCAAGTCTACTCTACAAATACGTTCAATGTGCAATTGATGGGAATTTTCACCCACCAAGTGATAAAAATGTTTGGATAAGGGACTTCCCTGTGCTTAATAATTTTGTCTAGTAAAGTCTACGAAGGTATACATACCCTACCCTACCCCCCTCTGGATTTGAACCTATGATCTCTTAAGAGGAAACACATGTTCTTAACCATTAGTGCCACTTAGACTATATATATAGTTAAAACTAAATTTAAAAATAAAAATATATATTTTTATATAAATATTTTATAAGAGCAATATAAAATTAGGAATGTTTTATTTGTTAAAAGATGTAGCTATAACACATTGAAATAGGTAAGTTGACTATTAAGTCCATATTAAATTTTATGCATATTAATATAACACATTGAAATAGGTAAGTTGACTATTAAGTCCATATTAAATTTTATGCATGTTAATATAACACATTGAAATAGGTAAGTTGACTATTAAGTCCATATTAAATTTTATACATGTTAATATAACACATTGAAATAGGTAAGTTGACTATTAAGTCCATATTAAATTGTATGCATGTTAATATAACACATTGAAATAGGTAAGTTGATTATTAAGTCCATATTAAATTTTAACATTGTTTGGAAAATGTATATCACAAACTTAATAATCATATTATATTATATTATATTATTTTTAACATAAAAATAATTAATAAAATTAAATATATATATATATATATATATATAATTAATTGGATTTTTTTTTTGTTTTTTTAATTTAAAATTGGTATAAATATTATTTTATATATAAGAGATAAATTATAAGTGAAAAATGTATATAATAAAATTGTGTGATTCCTTTAAGTTGATATAAAGATGGTATATATTAAAGTTTTTTTAATAAATAAATTTAATTTATTATAGAAAGATGGTATATAACACATTGAAATAGGTAAGTTGACTATTAAGTCCATATTAAATTTTAGTCCATATTAAATTTTATGCATGTTAATATAACACATTAAAATAGGTAAGTTGACTATTAAGTCCATATTAAATTGTATGCATGTTAATATAACACATTGAAATAGGTAAGTTGACTATTAAGTCCATATTAAATTTTAACATTGTTTGGAAAATGTATATCACAAACTTAATAATTATATTATATTATTTTATTTTTAACATAAAAATAATTAATAAAATTAAATAAATTATATATATATATATATATATATATATATATATATATATATATATATATATATATATATATATATATATATATATATATATATAATTGGATTTTTATTTTTATTTTTTTAATTTAAAATTGGTATAAATATTATTTTATATATAAGAGATAAATTATAAGTGAAAAATGTATATAATAAAATTGTGTGATTCCTTTAAGTTGATAGAAAGATGATATATATTAAAGTTTTTTTAATAAATAAATTTAATTTATTATAGAAAGATGGTATATATTAAAGTTTTTTTAATAAATAAATTTAATTTATTATAGTTGTTTATTAGTAAAGTAGTTATAAGTTAAAATTGATTGATAATGGACAAAGTTATAAAGTTCAACCATAAGTTATAAGTTCATAAGAGTTTATTTTTCTTTATCTTAGTTTGATTTTTTTTAATAGAAAGGGTTGATGATTTTATTAGAAAAAAGGAGGGCTATGCATAGCTGCAATAGTCATAATTACAAAATTTGGAAAAAGTCTTGTTCCAAAATCTAAAATAGAGTCTGGACTTTTTGTCTATATCTCTGTTTTTTACCAAAAATGCTATACAATCCATCACAAACTTGCTAGGTATACATGGCTACGAAGGAGAAAAGCAAAAATGTAGATTTACTTATCGTTAGCTTCTCATGAAGGTGTAGGGATGTGTCCACCACATCATTGTCTTCATTTGTATCCTCTGGGTTGCCCAACTGTTGTGCCTCAACATTGCTCCGTTGTGTTTCCTCTTGTCCTAAGTCCATTTGCGCTAAGGGCAATCGTTCCATGAGAGGAGGGGGAGAAACATTAGATGCCCTTGACTCCACTGATGTCGCTGGAGCTTGTTGTCCTTGAAGCTACCATGGAAATTGTTTGAATTGTTGGTGTAAAGATCTAATATGCCTCGTATTATAATTGACGACTTGTAGAACAACTACAAGTTCCTCATGATGGCGAAATTTCTGCGCGTGAAGTTGTTGTTGAAGTTGTGTGTTCAGGGCTCTCAGCTCTGAACACACAACTTCAGAGCTGAGAGCCCTGATTAGTGCTAGAGCAATGAGGCGATGGGAGTGTTTGTGTGAAGAGAGGAGAGCTCCACGTTGCAAGATACATGATGAGCCAGATGGGTCCACAACGAGCCAACGGGGGCCAAGATTCCAATTGGCAGAGCGAATATGCTGGGTGTTGAGGCAAAAGGGTTCCAAGGTGGCCGCCAATGCTAATCCTTCGAGTCGACCATAAGAGATTCAATAATAAACTTGTTTGATTAATAACTTTCCTCTTAATTTTATGGGATAAGCTCATTTCTAATCACACTATTTAGTTTTAATTGACTTTCCTCCAATTGATTTGCCTTTTTGGCTAAGAGATCAGTTGTGGAGTTTTGGATTATGAGAATACGAAAGTAGTGGATGCTTTCAAATCTTGCTTCAGAGCTCTTATACGTGAAAGCATTGTTGCAAGGGCGGGGTGAGCACTTTTAGTGATTCTTCGGAGTCCCTTGACGATCAATTCTGAGTCCTCGATGATCACTAGCCTTGTTATATTTATTTCCATGGCTAGGCGCATTCCCATATAGATTGCTAATATCTCAACACTGTTGTCTGATGATCATTAGTCCTGTTATATTTCTTTCCATGGCTAGGTGCATTCCCATATACACTGTTGTTAGAGGTTTGACCGAGTCCCTAAGAGAAATCCAAGATCTTTTGTCCATCGGAGCCATCACAATGATGATGGATGATTCTTTTATATATTATTTAAGAGTTGTAGTAACATGTATGAGTGAGGAAAATAAATCATAAACTCCATTGATGTATGAGACCTCCTATACTAGATTTGAACTTCGACTTTGGAGGAATAAATACATATTCTTAATCATTAAACCCACTCAAATAAATTTACAATTACAAAATTATTCTAGCATGTTATCAATTATTTAGTTATTAAACCATATACTTATTTTCTTTAAAAATATATTATTAAATAAAGTACCATCCTTCTAAAATAAAAAAATGAAAAACCATTTTAAAAACTTTAAGAAATCATCTTGATATAAACATTTCTACTCAATTTTAATTAAAAAATATTTTATAATATATTTTATAAATCAATATAAAAATTAAAAAATGTAAAATATATTTTACAATTCAATATAAATATAAATATTGAAAGATATATGATATATTTTACAATTTAATATAAAAATTAAAAAAATTAAAATATATTTTACAATTCAATATAAATATAGAGATGGAAAAATATATGATATATTTTACAATTCAATATAGAAATAAAAAAATTAAAATATATTTTACAATTCAATATAAATATAGAGATGAAAAAATATATGATATATTTTACAATTTAATATAGAAATTAAAAAATTAAAATATATTTTACAATTCAATATAAATATAAAGATTAAAAGATATATGATATATTTTACAATTCAATATAGATGTTCATGAACAAATCTTCTAATCTATAAGTATGAAAAGATATAAATCCTTTAAATTAAAAACTCTTTAACAATTTTTTTTATATTATTAAAATAATTTACATTTTAAAATTTAATATATTTAAAATTTAAATTATTTTAATTAAATAATAAAATATTTCAATATCTAACATAATTAAATAAAAAAACTCTTATTTTTAAAAATAAATATAACATAAAAATAATTCCATGAGATTAAAGGTTAAAATAAATATAACATGCTTCAATGATAGTGAAGGTTCTCCAATACAAGCGATCTGGACCTTCGCTCTGCTCAGCTATTTAACTGATAAAGTTTAAAAAAGTAAAAAAATATATATGATTAAAAAAAAAAAAAACCTGAGCCACCACAAGTAATAAGTAATGATTACCTTACCTCCTTTGTCGTGTGAAGAAAGAAAACCAAGCTTGCTTCCAGTTTCGGTGAAAGGATCGGGACATCCTCGTGACACACCCAAAAAAAATATTAACAAATAAACACCGGACAGGACAAGTGGAGTATGTCATCCTACTATACAATGGGCAGGACGAGTGGATTATGGATAAGTAGCAACAGAAGCTTCCAATCGTCAACACATTCAGTTCTCTCTCTCTGTTTTTAAATAGTATCAATTCTTAATGGGTTTTCAACTTCGTGGTGTTAATTTATTTGCAATTTGTTCAGACCGTCAAGTTAGCAGGCGAAGATCAGGATCGTATCGGAAGCTTGCATATGTATAAAGGTATGCAAATATCATTTCGAAATTTTGTTTTACTTGGTATCATTATCTGCTGTGCACCTCATCGGAGTCGGCATCAGCAGACTCAGACAGTTTAACAGACTGAATGCAGGATTCCCATGATATGTACTTTGGTACTTGCGATTTTATTCTGTTTTATGACTCTGGCAGTCTGAGTGCTACTTATATGGGATAAAAAGATTTACTACAGCCAATTACACTGACATCTCATGCCTGTCTATTTCAACAAATATAGAAGAGATAAATTGATTTTCATAATGCCTAGCCAAACTATGCATTAAAAAAACATTGCCCTTTTCCAGTTGGGTCAATTTCCCTACCCTATTACAGTAAATCTACAAGAGGAAGTAGTTAGAAGACATTCAGTGTAGAGGTCTATTGGTTCGTAGTGAATACCCCTTTCCTGCAGTGGTATCCCTTTTATGCAGCAAGTTCAGGTTATCCTTGCTTTCCTGAGCAGAGCTTAAGACTTTTCAGGACCTTACCTTACCTACCTGAGCTAGGTGACCGTACCTGAGCTAGTAAGGATAACCAACCCTTTGCAGAGCTCAGGTTAGACCAGGACCAACCTGGTAAGACATTTTAGGACCTTACCTGAGAAGGATTAACGTTTCAGGGCCTTCGTTAGAAGGGTTATATGGGACCTTACCTCCTTTCAAGACTTTCCCTTTTCCTGTCTCAAGGGATGTAAAGGTGAGTCAGTTTTTTCAGAATGTTTATTCAGTTCTAAGATTTTTGTTACAAGAATTCTCATTTTGTTGATTAACTTGTTGAGAGTAATCGCTGAAGTGTAAAGTAGCAGTGTTTCATAAAACTGTCTGCTCTAAGTAGAATCAAACCCAAGTAACCATGACCAAATGACAAAACATTCGCGTATAGAGTGATGCTTATTTGATAGAGCCCAATTTAGAAAACCTTGAATTAGTGCGACTGGGAATCTATGTGCATTAAAAGGTGCAGAATTTCTGAACTACAGGAGCATGACTAGTTCATTTCGAGGTCTACAGGGTGCCTGAACGTGGCTGTGGGTTTGAATGGCGGAAGACAGAAGAATCCTTATAGGTATGGGTTCACTATGATGATCATAGTATGATCTATGTAGTAGGCATACACAAGAGTTCGCATGCAGGGTCTTCCTTCAAATCTTTTGTTATACTAGACTTTCCCTTTAAGCTGTACTAAACTACAGCTTCAGTTAAAAATAATCTCAGTGAAAATGGTACGCAAGCTTTGCATGAGGCAGACCTCCAGAAAATTTTGACAAAGCTTGTCTAAGATAAGCGAGTAATAGCTACATTGATTCTACCAGAGTGAGTACATGGAAGATTCAAACTAATGGCATTGTTTATCTATTTTCCAATGCTTTCTCTTCCAGGTTCCCAGGGATAACTCCATAGATAAATAAGATAATTTTAGCTTCCAATGAATGACCACAAAAGTAGGTCAATGTGACTCAAAAGTACAATCCAGTAGTGACACACTGTGAGAGTGCGGAATCAACTCCTAGAAGCTGAAATATAATACACCAAACTTCTCAAATAACCAAAGGCATAAACATATACAACATGAAAAGGGCTACTCGTCATCATCAGAAGAGGAAGCCCCCGATGTCACAACAGAAACAGTAGTGGAAGTAAGAGGAGGAAGATAGAAAGAAACACAAATTGCGTTTCCATTGAATAGTTTTCTTGTGATGTGCTATCATGCTATCATTTCCTCACCTAGATAATACCACTGAAATGCTCCTGTAGGTGTACATCAGATATCAAGGTACTGCTTCATTAATTCATCGAGAGAAGCAAAGGCATCAATTCTCATTCAGAAACTTCTGCCCGGACTCCACTTGATTGCACTCTGCTGAAAGCTTTGTCTGCATATTGAGTCTTGATCGAAACAGTTGCGGGCTTCAAATACATGCCATATCATTAATTGGGGTAAACCTAAATTTATTTTGTATAGCTTAGAAGCTTGTTTTCAACATGTCAAAGGCTTCATGTATGCTACGTTCATATTCCTTACGTGTAGCCCTTCTAACTTTTAATGATAATGATTGGGCTACACTCGTGTGATCCTCCTTGGTCATCTTCTCCATTTTGAGAGAAAGGAAAGGAAGCTCCTTGCTCAAATCTTCTCATGTTCATAATCAAAGAAATATCCCAAAGTTATGCTGTCCATAAATATTAAAAATATTTTTCCACCCTTTAATGTGGAATTGGTAGTAGCTGTTCTGAACATGGACTTTTCACATTAAATATTAAAAATATTTTTCCACCCTTTAATATGGAATTGGTAGTAGCTGTTCTGAACATGGACTTTTTACATTCTCGTGCTTATTATTTGGCAGATCTCACACTTCACCATCTATCTTTGAATTTCTTTTTTCATACCTTTTCAACAGAAACTTCACCAAACATTATTGTAGGTCTGCAAAAGAAACATATGTCTTGTTGATGGCACTCTGTGACTTTCTTCTAGAACCCTGGAATTAACTTTATAGATTCTGCACAAGAGAATTCTACCCTTGTATAATAAGAGTTCATTCTTCCACTTAAAGTAGCTGTCCATCTGCTCCTCATCTTGCCATTCTTCAATCATTGAAACAATTTCTTATCCTTTACATACTAAGTCTGAATACCTGTCATCCAATTCACTATAAGTAGTGCTGATTTCAGGCCTGATACGTTCTAGAAAGAGCATCAGTTTCCTTTCTTGTACCCAATGTTGAGGTTAACGGTTGCATTTTACACCCCCATTTCTGTTGTATAGGGCTTAGATTTTTTTATTCAATTTATAGTAATTAACATATATGCAGAAGGAATCATCCTTCTTCCTTACAAAGATGACTAGGTAGCAAAGGGGCTCTAGCTAGGTACTATCATTTCCATCTTTAACAGCTCCTTTGCTTTGTTTTCAATCTCATTCTTATATAATGAGGATGTCAATATGACTGAGTCCTTATCAGAGAAATGCCAAGCTCCAGTTCAAGTATGTGCTCCATGCCTTGGTTCAAGGAAAGACTTTTGGGTTGGTCTGGGAAAACATCTTTAAATGTAGCTAATATGCTGGAAATTGTATTCAGTGCTTATTCCCAAGAATGTCAGGGAATCTTCAGATTGAAGAGTGAAAATGTTGGCAATAAATCTGCACACACCCTTATGGATTTGCTTTACCATATTATCTGTCAAGATAGTCTCAGAAGGTGGAGTTAAAAATCTCTGAAATAATTTCTGTTGATTCTGGCTTTCTGTTGGGATTGAAGGTAGCATTTTACACAATCCATTTCCTGTTTTACAGGGCTTAAATTTTCTTCTTCAATTTCCAATAAGACACAAATGCGGAAGGGATCATCCTTTTTCCTTACCATGATGGCTAGGCAGAAAAGGGACCTTAATATGAGGTGTTTCACTTTCTGTTGAGATTGAATGTTGCATTTTCTCACCTATATCTGTTATATAGGGCTTAGAGTTTCTTATTCAATTTCCAATAATTGACACACATGCGAAAGGAGTCATCCTTCTCTCTCATCAAGAGGGCTAGGCAGTAAAGGGACTCTAGCTTAGCTACTATCAACAGTTCCTTCACTTTGTTCTCAATCTCATTCTTCTATAAAGAGGGTGTCAATATGACTGAATCATTATTAGAGAAGTGCCAAGATCCAGTTCAACTAAGTACTCCATGCCTTCGTTCAAGAAAAGACCTTTGGGGTGGTCTTGGAAAATATCTTGAAATGTAGCTAATATGCTGGAAATTGTAGTTAGTGCTTCAAGAATGTCACAAAATTTTCAGATGGAAGAGTTAAACTCTAGGCAATAAGTCAGTACGTGCCCTTATGGATTTGCTTTTCCATCTTTTTCGTCCAGATGGTCTTAGAAGGTGGAGCTGAAAGGCTCTAAAATGATTTTTCAATTTCAAGAAATTTGGTATGGTCATTCATGTTAGTTGAAAACTCTCTTCATACATTATGATTCAGTAGTTATATCCATGCATCATTGTAAGTACATAGAAATCGAATTGCAACCAGTGCTTTCAATCTCCATTGGAATATCCTTGCACAACTTGAGACGTGAAATAAATTTGAAACTTGCAAACTTCTCTCCATGGATTTCTAAATATATATATATATATATATATATATATATATATATATATATATATATATATATATATATTTGTTTCAACATAAAATCTTTCTTTGACTAATAATAAAACAATATGCACATCACTTTTATACAAAAAAGAAGGCGGGTCATGCATGTAGCTGCCACAAGCACTAGTAGAGTCTAAAAACTATCGAACTCAAAATTGGGCCAGCTTTTTTCCAAAACTCCCATTAAGTACTGTTGCCCCCTCACATTTAGGGGTAACTAGAGGAGACTTTTTCTCCTATGATTCATATTACAGACAGCAGTTCCACAGATGACATCCATGGTTCTCCACAGATAGATGACCGATGATGCTTCCCACATGTTGCTCAGCTCACTCTTACTCAATGACTACAGTGCTTGACAAACAAGAGGTAACTTGTTTCAATACTTCATATTAAGTGTTAATGCCTTGTGCACTTGTCATGAAAGTAGTGATGAGGCGGTTGAGTCGGATGATCATGATGCTCTAAGTTTGTGCCTTTTGCCTTGTTTCACCTTGGTGGTCATCATCCCCTCCTAGATAAGTGTTATCACTCTTGGGTAGAGTTGTACTACTGGGSGACTTTGATAGGGATAGCRTGTCYATATCCCRATCCATACATAACATTCTCCATMTTTCCCAATCTTCATTGTCCCCACTTTTGAGTTGGTGGTCATATGTCACACATATAGGTTCATACTTCATAATCCCATGAGAAGAAGGAGCTTGAATGCTCGAGGTTGATGCAGCTATATATATATATATAATTTCTTTTCTTTCCATTTGCTCTTTTCCTCTCTCTTTATATATATATATATATATATATATATATATATATATATATATATATATAAAGAGAGGAAAAGAGCAAAATGCAAAGCAAATGGAAAGAAACGAAATCATCAAAAAACCAAAGAAAAGCAAAGCATGAGCAATGCCCCCTCAAGGATATATATATATGTGTGTGTGTGTGTAAAGAGGAAAAGAGCAAAATGCAAAGCAAATGGAAAGAAAAGAAATGATCAAAAAACCAAAGAAAAGAAAATCATGAGCAATGCCCCCTTAAGGCCATCACCCCAAGTCCTATGCAATGAGTGCATATCTAAAACAAAACTAAATCAAAGTCAAAAGCCAAAAAAGGTTAAATGAATAAAAAAAGGCAATAGGGGTTTGGAAAGACACGATGCCGAGGAAAGGGAAACTCATTGCATAGGCACTCATGTGGGTGATATCTTACATAACCTCACATGACTATGCAAGCCACTCTTGAAGTTAAACCCCACACCATACCATCTATCATCACACATGCTCATTGGTGGGTTTCTTGGGAAATATTTCTCCTCCTAGGTTCTAGCACATGTAATAGGGGTAAATGATAACCCTCCCATACCTAAACTTGGCAAATTGTATGAACTCTATGAGTTATTGTGAATCTTGAAGATGATGCTTATTTTGATCTACCTAATGGCATTTACATTTGACATGACTCACTTCTTATATCGTATTGGACTTGTGTACATGCCCCCAGATTGATAGTTACATTGGGTCACTTGAGCCCTGTTGAAGTTTTAATTATACAACTAGCAGTTACAGTTCTTCTTTATTATTATAATCATTTAGCACATTAGCTGCATAAATAAGATCACTGAAAGAGAGACAATCACAGAAACAATAGAGACACACAAATTATCCTGGGAAACCCTCATGGGGAAGAAAACCCAGCAAAAACTTCCTCAATATAGATAGACCAAAGACCGAACAGAAGATCCTCCTCTACTCATTCACTAGGAAGAGTAGTGCACCACTTAACCAAGAAATACCAAGAGATAGACCAAAACCCTCCTTGACATCACCCCCAGTTGCAACAACTTCTCCTCCAAGACTTGCGCACTGCAGAGCTAGTTGGTGAGTGTGTCCAAATGAGGCACTGGCCTCTCTTATAAATAGTGGTATGGCCAGCCTATAATTAGGTTTGGGCCGACTTGTCACTTTACCCTCTTAATTTACAATTAACTGTCAAGGCACAACATGGACGACTTTTACTAAGGCACAATAGGGCCTAATTAAATATAATATAATAATATTATTCAACTCTCTCTCAGGTAGAATATTTTTCGAAGTTACAATATTTCAACACTCCCCTTTAACAAGAAGGGTATTCTACTGACAACATTAATAACAACTGACTGTACTCAATATATCATCAAGGGGAGGGGACATCGTCATCAACATCGGGAACACTGTCGGTCATATCTATAGGTCATTGAAAGTTTTTCTCATCATCAACATCAGTAGAAATTGAACATCATCATCATCTGCAGCGTGGAGCTGGAGTAACATCATCATCATCAACAACATGAATCTGGAACATCAACATCAACAACACGAAGCTAGAACAACACCATCATCATCAACAACATGAAGATGGAACATCAACATCACGAAGCTGGAACATCAACATCAACAACACGAAGCTGGAACATCAACATCTATATGTGGCAATAGAATGAGGTAGGTGCATCAACAACATCTGTGGTACTCTGACAGATCGTACTTATCAAACCTTTGATATCTGCCCAGGAATCATAAGATTCCCTAGGATATAAAATCCTAACAAGCTACCACGTGGTACTCTGACAGACCGTCCTTACCAGACCTTCGGGATCTACCCAGGAATCATAAGATTCCCTAGGATATAAAATCCTAATTGAGCTACCACTACTGACCACAACTGGCATACAACTGGCATATAAATGCACAGGTACTCTGACAGACCGTCCTTACCGGACCTTCGAGATCTACCCAGGATTCATAAGATTCCCTAGGATATAAAATCCTAACTAAGCTACCCGCTGTTGGTCAAGATACCATAATATCATCAACATCACTCCCCCTTTCAAGGGAGGTCCTTTTGGACTACACCAAGCTTGTCTCGGAAGTACTCAAACTTCACACGAGATAGAGGCTTAGTCAACACATCTGCAACCTGCTCATCTGTGCCAACATATTGGAGCTTTATAGCTACCTTCTACACCATGTCACGAATGTAGTGATACTGAATCTCTATGTGCTTCGTCTTATCATGAAACACCGGGTTCTCTGTCATATTTATGCAACTCTGGTTATCACATAGAATCATGGTAGCTTCCATCTCCAGATCGAACAGACATGTCAACAATTTCTGAAGCCATATGGCTTCACAACTAGCAGAACATACTGCAATGTACTCCACTTCTGTCGTGCTGAGAGCAATACTAGACTGCTTCTTGCTTTTCCATGAAGACATGGCTGACCCCAAACTGAAACAATCTCCATACATTGTGAATTCATGATCTCCAGTATAATAGAGACCATAATCCAACGTACCCTTAAGGTATCTCATCACATGCTTTGCAGCTACAAGGTAAACACGTCTGGGCTCCACCAGACACTAACTCAAGGTGTTCATAACAAAGCATATATCTGGCCTGGTATTTGTCAAATACATCAATGAACCGATAATCTGTGTATATAGAGTAGCATCAACTAACTTTGACGAAGTATCAGCCAATAACTTTAGTTTCGTCTCCATAGGAGTGGACATGGATTTGCAGTCCATCATGTCGAATCTCTTCAAAATTTCCACAACATACTTTCCTTGATGAAGGAAAATCTCTTCTGGACTCTGCCATACTTCAAGACCTAAGAAATAGTGCATCGGGCCTAGGTCCTTCATTTCAAATTCACCGACAAGCTTCTTCTTACAATCTGTGATGAGCTTTTCTTCACCTATACATATAGTAGCAATATAACTGGTCCATCATCCAGAATCTTGAAGTAAAGGTTGGGAACAACTTTACTCTTGGTAAAGCCCAAGCTCATCAGAAAACTATCAATCCTGCCATACCAAGCTCTTGGAGCTTGCTTCAACTTGCAGACATGAATCTTCCTGTCCTGTACTTCAAAACCAAATTTTCTCATCACATTGTACCAACCTGATACACTCACTCAACTGCAACTCAATTTGCATAATCATGTGTTGGTTCTATGTGCTTTCTGCAAAGCACTATTTGTCTCACTGCCTGAGAGTATGTCGTCTACCTTTTTTGCAATTGTTCCTTCTGGAACTGGGACTCTGCACCTGCAGCTGGTCTTTCAGAAGCTGAGATTGACTGCCCCATTCTCATTGTAGTTGCTGAACTTTGAGAGTAGCTCCTCTACTTCATCACAACAACAACTTCATCTGAAACTGAGAGTGGCTCAATAACTGACACTAAGGGTAGCTTATCCTCTTTCTTTGGAGGTAACTCAATCTTCTATTGTAGTCATGTCTCCATGGCCTGACTAATGTACTGCACCAACTGGCACTGGAGATAACTCAATCTCAAATACAGGGATTGTCATACCTGCTCCCTCTGAATCTCATACTATATCGACTTCTTTTAATGAATCATGTTTGTTCTATATATACTTCCTTTGATTACTGGAGCAAGTGTCTCGTCATAGTCTTCTCCCTCTTACTGGGAGAATCCTCTAGACACAAATCAAGCTTTGTATTGTTATCTGCAACATGCTTGATCTGGTAGATCAATCTTGGAAGTCACCATTGACTTCCCTTCTGGTCTTAAGGAAAAATCCATGTCCCAGTGCTTCTGACTGGCTTCCTCCTTTCTCACTGAAACAAGGGAATCTTCCCAAGAGATTCATATCTCCTAGAAGTCTTTGAAGCTACGATCTAGTCTTCTCAACTCATGGCATCTATCTGTCAGTCCTAGAAGATGTCTCTTTTTCCCATCTGATCCTTTCTTAGATCATGCTTACTCTGAGTCTTGATTTCTTTTGAGTCTACAAAAACTTCATAGTCTCTACAGGATATACTTGGTGTTGAATACCAAGTCTTAATATGAAAAGTTGAGTCAGACTTCAAACGAATTTTGCTTCCTGTCAAGGTGGCTTCATTATCCATTGAACAAATCTACTGTGAGTTTTATTCTAATGTTCGGTCATCTTTGGAGCCTTCTGCTCCTTACAATCAATCTCCATATGAGATACTCTGTATCTCAAAAGTAGCTTCTTCTTCATTTTCTTTGGTACATGGATGTATACAGTCATGTATACAACTTGGATAGTCTGCTCCATGTCTCATCTAATATGTTGTCTCCTGCAACTGTCACTATAGCTTCCTTAGGGTTATCACCTGTGACATGCCCGAAATAAGAACAAAAAGGGAGAAACAACAAACAAGAATAATACTCTTTATAATAATAAAAACAATAGTGAGAACGATCGTCACAGTAGCTCCTTCAGAGCTATCACTTGTGATCTGTCTGGAACAAGGGTAAAAAGTAAGAAATACAATAATAAGGTAATGAGAGAAACACTCTTCTACTATTGTGATCAATCATTCCTCCATGGTAATTTGGAAACAAAACAAGAAGTTTCTCCTAGAGGAGATGTTAGTTATATCTAGTAAATGATTACAGTAAGCATTTATCTCAATAGTGCTCACATGCTACCAAGTATTCAATAATAAAAAATTTCAAAGATTGCTATCACAACTATAGTGTTTAGCAGTTATCAAACTTGATATGTGTAAATTTGAATCTTATCAATTTAATCAATCAAA
>ML800497.1:182490-193294 GCA_009831015.1 Picea engelmannii
TTGTTTCAAGGGTTAAATTATGCTGCTGTTATAACTTGTTTACTGCTGTAAATTATCATCCTTTATACAATTTTTTGCAACAGCCATTGATATTTTCTTGATTTGTAGTGTTTGGGGATTATTTTGCCTGAAATAGTAACTTGATAAACCTTCTAAACAGCCCTAAATACACATTAACTCAAATCTGGAATTTGCCTTGAGTGACCACCTTATCCATAACTTGCTAAGTGTACCTAGTAGGTGGTAAATTGGGTAGCTACATAGGAGGCCTTAGACTTGATTGTGTCTTGCCTTAGGATTCCTTGAAGCTATTAGGGAAGCCTCCCTTGTGTTAGATTTATCCTTCACTAAAACAAGGGAAGTTGTTACCTAGGTGACAGTGGTAACACTTTTAATGTTCCACTCATTTTGTACCTTGTGAAGGCTTTGCGCTAGGGTGCAATATTTGTAGTGTTTGGGGATTGTTTTGCCTGAAATAGTAACTTGATAAACCTTCTAAACAACCCTAAATACACATTAACTCAAATCTGGAACTTGCCTTGAGTGACCACCTTATCCATAATTTGCTAAGTATACCTAATAGGTGGTAAATTGGGTAGATACATAGGAGGCCTTAGACTTGATTGTGTCTTGCCTTAGGATTCCTTGAAGCTATTAGGGAAGCCTCCCTTGTGTTGGACTTATCCTTCACTAAAACGAGGGAAGTTGTTACCTAGGTGACAGTGGTAACACTTTTGATGTTCCACTCATTTTGTACCTTATGAAGGCTTTGTGCTAGGGTGCAAGATTGTGTGATAACAGGTACAACCATTGCAAACCACAGTATCTTAAACATAAATACCAAATAAACATAAGGTCCAAGGTTCAAGCATAATCACATAATCAAGTAGTAGCAGGGAAAATCCCAACATTCGACGATCACTCATCTAATCATTTTGGGCTAATCCTCACGTTGTAGCATACGACTCATTCTTAACCACAATCAGATCCTAGTCATCATTACCTAGTTCAGGGGGCTTGGTAATCTCAAAGATGGTAATCTCAAAGATGGCAAAAGCCAATGTTGAAAAATTGTCTTTTTGTGGAGTTAGGGGAGAAGACCAGTGTTGTCTGCATTCCACCTTTCTCTGACCAATATGCCAACTCTATGGTGCGACCTGCGTTTGCCACAATGTGAGTGTTGGGATCGTGCTGACTGTGTAAGGGAGGCACCAGGTGGCTCCCCACTCATATTGCAATGACCCCCTCTCTAGATATCTAAAAAATGTTGCAAGTGATTCATTTCCACTTATATCTTCTGTCCCTATGCAATTATCTGCAAAGGCAATCTTGTAAATATCATAGCGTTGTCAAGCCATCCGAAAGCACTAGAGGTTTTCTTTTTTAATTAAATACAATTTCATTGCATTCCTTTCATATGAAAGAAAAGTATTTCAATGCCAACAAGAATCCAAGAACATTGAAACTCCAAGGCTTGTGGAGGACAATCTCCTAACTTGGTTTATTCCCATGAAATGGAAGCTAGGAGATACTGGCCACACAAAGACTCAATCTAGACCCAGGTAGACTTGGCTAGAGGACAACCAAAAGAGATGTTTCAGGGTTTTGACACACCCACAACGAGGGCAATGCAAGTTATGGACTCCTAGGTAAGTGAACCTCTAATTTACAGGTTGATCCCCATAACTAAAGACTAGACAAAAAAATATTTTATAGATTCTAATGTTAGCTTCCACAGGGTTCACAGTCAAAAAAGCCAAGTCTTTTGCTTGGATTTGAGTTGCCATTTTTTTTCCAAATGGACATCAAGAACTAACTTGGAAGAAAGCCACTTGCATTTGTGAGTAGGCTTGTACTTAGTAAAAACTTTAGATATGTTCCACTTCTAGTCATGCCATCATGCACAAGGAGATCACAATCCCAGCTTGAGGAAAAGATCATCCAAAATCAATTGCTAGATTTAGTCAAGGATGAACTTATCAGTGTTGGCTAGCCCAAACTTTATTTTGAGCTTAGGCCATGAGATTGGATCCCTTAAACCACTGTCAAAAAGGTCATTGGCTGAAATGATGCCTTTTTGAAGAGTTGGAGGGTTGAGAATAAGGGCTTCCAGCCAATCACTTGTGCAATCACTTTCAAGGAGCATAGATCATCAAACACAGTGTTCATTTAAAGATAGTCTAGTCTATAAAGACAAAGAGGAGATCTCTCCAAGTTAGGAAAGGCTTGATGGCCTCCCAAGCCTTCCAAATGATTTGAACCATAAATGTTCTAGCTACTTTGACCAAGGTAGGAATAGTAACTAGTGTTTGAAAATATAAGCCTTGCCAAGATTTCTTTCCCATTGGGGCAAAACATCGACTATTGTTTCAAACCAGAATTTTCCGAGTCTCCTTTCTGTCCATGGCTTTAATAACCCACTTAGCACACTAAGCCTGCGCCTGAATATAGGTCTTGATAATCCCCAACCTGCACCAATTTCTTGGTGTGCAACACAAATCCCAACTAACTCTATGGAATCCCTGTTAAAATTTCAATTCATGATAGCAGATCTGCACTCGAAGATTTTACCCTACAGCTGAAACTTAAAACATTAAGAAACACCAATCAAAATCTCAGATTTTTGAAAACTAAAAAGCATAGGAGTATAGATCAGGAGTGTAGACACTGCATATCAGATTTTCAGATCAATCCGAACAGTGACAGTGTACATCTAAGAAATACTAAATCTGCAAATCAAAACCAGCAAACCAGAAATTTGTAGCAGCAATCATATAACTTCTCATCAACACTGAAAGAATAATTACAAATGACTGTGTTTACTAATGCACACTCCATATCTTTTATAGAATAAGAGGGGTACATACATGCAAAAATGTCCAAGAATAGAAAAGTGTAACTTCCCAAGCAATGCATCCCACATGTACCAAGAATAGGGGGATGCATGCCAATACACGCCAAGCAAACTCCTCCATGTGGTGGCCCACACACCAACATATTCCAAGGACACTCCTCTATGTAACAACTCAAGTAATGCAGCCCACA
The DNA here is from genome assembly GCA_009831015.1 of Picea engelmannii. NCBI lineage: Eukaryota > Viridiplantae > Streptophyta > Pinopsida > Pinales > Pinaceae > Picea > Picea engelmannii. The sequence continues at coordinate 185,536 of ML800497.1, forward strand.
TGTGCCAAGAATAGCTAGACACATGTAAAGCGCTCAACTTATTATTTAAATGAAAGTAACTCAATGATGACTAATCACTTGTCAATGAGTCCACTCTAGTCTATAAATACAAATGCTAAAAATAAGAAATCAGTGAAACTCATGGTTAATGGAGAACAGGCTCAGAACAACAGAAAAACTAACACTCCCTCTTTGCAAGGAATGTGTTCTCCACCAAACCATGCTTCTCTCTCAGTGTCCTGAACTTCCCCTTCACTAGGGGCTTCATTAGAATGTCGTCCATTTGTGAATTTGTAGGAATGTAATACAAGACCATTGCTTCATTCTATACTCTGCCTCTTAGGATATGATACTGGATATCAATGTGTTTGGATCAATCATGGAAGACTTGATTCTTAGAGAGCATAATACAACTTTGATTATCACAGTAAATAACAATGGGCTCCAACATCTCATCTATTGACTCCGCTACCAACTTGCGAAGCCAAATAGCTTCACAACTCACTGAAGAAGCTGCCATATATTCGGCTTTTGTCGAACCAAGTGCAATTGTTGCTTGTTTCTTACTAAACCAAGAAACCATCCATGTGCCCAAACTGAAACAATAGTCGAAAGTGCACTTCTGTGTGCCTACATCTCTTGCGTAATCTGAATCAACAATTCCATGGAGTATCAACTCACCATCTTATGCATACCACATGCCATAATGAATCGTGCCTTTCAAGTATCTAAGCAAGTGCTTTCTAGCTTTCCAATCTGTTTGTCGAGGTTCAACCATGAATTGACTCAGTGTTAACTACATAGCATATATGTGCACTAGTATTCACAAGGTACATTAAAGACTCAATCAACTGCCTATATAGAGTAGGATCAGACAAATCCGAATCCTCATAACAAGTTAACTTCAGATTTGGAACCATAGAAGTATCACAAACATTTGTTGTTCAACATTTGAAATCTCTTCAAAATCTCCACATATACTTCCCTTCTCCAAGGAAGACTTCTTCTACAACCTGTCAAACCTATTGTCCCAAAAATTAGTGCAGCAAACCAGTGCCCTTCATGTCAAACTAATTTGCCAATTTATTCTTACACCACAAAATGAGTTGGTCAAAATTTCCTCTAATGGTAAGGTTATCTACTTGCAGGTCCAAGACAAGCAAGTCAGATTTACCAAATAAAAAATAAATATTAGACTTTGTTGCACAAGTCTTGGAAAATCTCAATTTCAGTAAATACTCATCGATCCCAGAGTTCCATACAACCTAGACCATGAGCAAAAGCTTTAAGAAGAAGGCAGACTCCAATTTTCAACAAAACTCCTTTCGACAATGAGAACTTGACAAGACCTGTAGAGATGTGCAGTAATTGTCTTCAGTTTAATTCAAAAGGGCAGCGTTAGGGGTTAAATCTTGTAACGTTATATAAGTTCTTGAGGTACCAAGAACCCCCCAAAAAGGGTGGTCTGAGATGAAATCGGATCCAAAGTATTAAGTTCTTTAGCAAGTTGAGATGAATAAAGTGAACAAAGCTGAGGGGTAAGGCAAAAGGTCATATTTTCGGCTAATTGTCAAATCATTTGTTGAGCAAAAGAGCGTTGATTATCAAGCAAAGTGTCAATTTGTCGAGCAAGGACACTACTTCCATGCAAAGGAATCCAGGGTGAAGGTGAAATGTCTAAGGCTGTGCGGCTGTTGAGCACAGGAGGACCATTCTCAATAAGGTAGAGAAGCTCAATGCTTGGGAGGAAGCCTTGAGTAGTTAAAATGCGGCCACCAGTCACAAGATCAACACAATTCACTAAGCACACGAGCTTGATATCACCAAGCAAAGCAAAATGACTGACTATTTAGCAAGGTGATGAATTTGGTTAAGTCCTAGCTCACCAAGCAAAGGAGATGGGCAGCTTGTCTAGTAAGAGATTGAGTTTCTCACCAAACAAGACGTTGGCTTTGTTTTGGCAAGCTAGGAAATTGATGCCAAGTTTTTCCAGCATAGAGAACTCAGAAATCTCGAGCGAAGAAATCATGGAAAGCATGTTAATGTTGAAAAGCTAGGAAAATCTTTAAGAAAGGGGGAAAGGTTGATAAGGAAGAAGAGGGGAAAGCTTGACAAGAAAGAAGGGGGGAAGGTCTTTTGAGGTCGAGGTCTTTCTTTTCCAACAGAAGGTTTAGGAAATCTTAGTGGCTAAAACTCAGGAAGAGAAGGGTTGAAGCATCGAGGAAAAAGGGACCGACTTTTTCACTGGCAAGAACTATACTGGAAACTTCAACTAAGAAAACCCAAGGACATGGAGAAGTAGTTACATGAGGTTATTTAACCCATCAACAGTTGGCAAATTAAGTGTCGACCCAACAACAATATCCAAAATGATGGAGGTAAACTACCAAAGTAGGTGGCAATACCCAACTCAAGTAGAGCCAAGAAAGGGTTACGAGAATCCAAGCAACTGGTAATGGATTCTTGAGGATGCATAGCATAAAAAGAAAGGTTGCAAATTAGAAGAGGGCATTTTATTTTCCACTTTGTTCTTTGGGGCAAGTAGAAGATCATGTAGCCAAGGGATAAAATAGTCATGTTGCAAAGCCCATGGATCCATAGCTTGACACTAAGCGAAGCACAGTGGTAGAAGTCATGTAGCAAGCCCAGAAGTTGTAGCAGAAGCAGAGCAGTGCTAAGCTTGCTAGAGCACGACATTAAGAAGACTATTTATCAAAACAAGGGAGCCAAGCCAATAGAGATCTTGAGCAAAGCCTAAGCAAGAGAGCCTAAACAAAACTAGAGCAAGTCATTGGAGAGCTTGACTTGTGAAGGAGAACAATTAGAGGAAGCTTGTAACTGTGAAAAATCCAGGTCCTATCAAGTTTGCCTACTGGGTTTGTCTTTGACCACAGATAGGCTCTAAGTTTTCACTGTCTTCTGAAGTATTTGTTGTTGCTTTATAATAGCCAACAGTTCAAGTACTTATGCTGATTTGTTACGATTATGCTCTCAATTTTGGGTGCTCTAGCATGTTGTTTTGGTAACCAGAAATTAGTACATGCATCTCAAAATAAACATAACACACCTAAACATCGTTACAGCTGAAAATGAAACAGATCTAAGAGACTAATACATGCATTTGTAGACACGAGTATTTTTGGTCAACATGACCCTGGATAAACACCCCCCCCGGGGAAAACCAGTTTGGGATATCTGTCTATATAATGATGATCAAAGCAAGAGATACAAAAAGTAATGAAATACAATGGAACCTATATACATAGCAAGCTCCTCACGAGCCTTGCCACAAGAACCGGAGAAAGAAGCGCCCAAACTGTGGTGTGCCCTCTCCCTTTGTTGCCCTCTGCACTGCACTGAAGCGCCCTAGCTCATCAGTAACCCAATGAAGAAATCCCTCCATAGGAATGTGCTCTCCTGTGCTGTCTCTCCACTGAAACTGTTAGAGCTCGAATCCTCCAAGCAGATCTACTACCAGGTAGCTGCTAGTCCTCTCAACATGTGTGCCCTCCTCCTAGGAGAAATGATCACCATAAATAAACTGAGCCATAATCTGAATGTCTCTCTCCACAGAAACAAGCGCCCAAGCTCTCCTCTCCCTATGCATCAGACCTCATCTCAATCTGACAAGTCCTCCTCTCCTGATGAGCAAATGATGGATAATAAATGCACCCTCCTCCTCTAGATGCGCCCCTCCTCCATGTAATATGCTCCCTCTCAAGAATGAAGGCTAAGACTCCATGGAAATACTCTCCATGCAAGCTCCAAGCAACCAAAAGCCTCTCCTCAAGCTCTCAAGGGTTTCTCTCAAACCCTCATGAAGTGCACCCTCCTTCTCCTCAAGATTTGCGCTCCTCTTCTCTTCTCCAAAACTCACAAGTGAAGAATGAGTCTCAAAAATACGTTTACCCTCTCTTTAGCCTCCTCATGCCAACCCTAAAAGATCAATGGCCTAGATTAGATCTAGCCAAGTCTAATCAATGGCTGAGATCAACTCCAAAAATCTCACTAAGGAAATCCACTTTCCTTAGTTGCTTTATGTCTATTAATTCACCCACATTGTGAATTAATTGTCACTTTATGAGTTAAGTGACATTTCACTTTTGACTTAAAACTCCTAAGTCAAAGTGAAATTAGAATCATAAAGTAAAGTACAAGGGTAATAATCTTCCTCCTTTGTGCTTAGAGACTCATAAGCACATGGGGACCACTTCCCGAGGTACCCAAATCTCAACACTCCCTCTTACCGAGGAAAGTGCTCGTCACCACCAATCCGTCCCTGCAAAGGACATGGTTGCCTCCTGGCATATGCTCGGTGAGTATGGATGTACCCTGATCACTGAAAGCGGACTCTGTCACAGATCTACTCAATCTGTATGATCTATAAATGGCACTGACTCTCCATCTATCCAAGATCACCTAGATCTCGGCATCACACCGAAGATCTCCACCTCGGTCTCCCACCAAGGATTTCCTCCTACTCTTGGCATCTCACCAAGAGTCTCCCTCTCTTGGTATATCACCAAGAGTCATGAACTTGGCCTCTCGCCAAGTCACCTCCACCTGAAGTGGATCCAGAACCTGATCTACCCGTCTCAGAAGCTATGTGAGGCTCAAGCCTCTGTGGTGCCCTGTTGCTCCTCCTCATCCTCTGATGCACTGAAGCTGTAGCACCAACTCTTTGTCTACTCGACTGCTCTGAAACTGTAGCTATACTGGGTGGACTAGTCACCTACTCTGAAGATGTCCAGGGACACTGAGTCTGATCTCCTTCTGATTTACTGCTGTGCGTCAGGCGGTCCTCATCAACTCTGTCTCCCCATCTAGTGCTGGATGGTGTAATAGCAGATAAAGTAGTTATGAATGCACACTCTCTCGCAAACTTCTGCTCGAACTCTATCTCCTCTGCTGTCGCTGCTAACACATCCTGCTGCTTCTTCTTCTTCTTGGGACACTGTCCTGCATAGTGACCCATCTCTCCACAAGCAAAGGATCTCACTGTGCTCATGTCTCTCCTTTGCCCACTGCTGCTGCTGCTCTCTCATCCATGTGGTGGGGCCCCAAACTTGGGACCCTGCCGACCTCTACGATCGGTCTTCTTCTTGCCCTTTGTCCAAAGAGCAAGGTTCTCGTCACCAGAAACTGTCTATTGCTGCTGCTGCTATCCAGAAGCCTCGACTGCAAGCCTAATCTCCTCCTAGACGAAGTCATCCCACATCCTCTCCCATGTAGGCATAACCTCCCTGGCAACAATGCCCAGTACAAATGGACCCCACGGTTTGGTGAAGCTATTCATAGCTTGCCTCACCAAAGAGTTAGGGTTCACAACCTCTCCGATGGCTGCCAACTCATCTCTGATCTGTGTGTATCTACCAAGGAATGAAGTAACCATCTCATCCTCGAGCATGTGAATGCCCCTGAGTCGGTCATGAAGAACCATCTTCCAGTTCTCATTAGAGCTCTCGTGCAACTTGCACAAAGATGCCCACATCTCGTATTCACAAGTCTTCCCAGTCAAGTGGGGAATAATGTGATCTCTCACAGCATCACATATGATCCTCTTTGCCTTGTTCTTCCTCCTGAATTCTGCTACCAAGACGGGAGCAGTGACAGGAATGGGAGGAACAACTGCCTCGACTATGTCCCATAGCTCGAGGTCCTCTAAGACAAAGACCATCCTCGCCTTCCAAGGCGACCAATTGCTAGCCGCGGCTAGCCTGTCCTCCACACACATCTGAGATATCGACATGTCTGTCACGCTGTAATGTTCTTGACTTGGCTAGTCTAGGAAACACTGCTAATGTGCGTGTAGGATCAATGGTTTACAACATATAAATGATCATACAAATAATAAATGCGACAAATGACTGCAAAGTTTGTATTATGATATCTCTGTGGATTACAAAATGGTCGAATGCAGCTGAATAAACTGACAATACTCTACTAGATCAACAGACAAAGGATCTTAGCCGGAATACAAATAAGCAACTAAAAGATAATACCCAAAATATGGGGGCATTGCGGAATCAATGGATGCGCTGGGACTATGGCAGCTCTGACGGTAACTGCTGGAAATCTGGAAAGTTCGCTCTGGGAGCTATACTTCTCAGAATGGCCTGGAAATTGTCCCAAATGATGCGCCCTACTCTAGTCCTCAGTACTGGTATCTATCGGACCCCTCTGCTGATGAATCTGGACCCCGGATGGATACCCCTGGGGGAATGCACCCCTCTTCTTCTAGCAAAATGCGTCCTAGTGATTCCACTGTCGGAATCGGAAGAGATATGTCTCAAAACGACTGCCTTGGTCTACTGGGAAATGGGTCGGAAGGGTTTCCCTGAATCTGGTCTAATGCTCGCTCTGGAACTCCAAATGTGCCCGCCAAAAGTGTCGCACGTCCAAGTCTGGAAAATGCGTCCCAGTTGATTCCTTCGTCGGAATCTGATGAGGAACCAGGCAAAAGATGTGCCTTGCCCTCCTCTCAAATGGGTCGGAGGGAAATCTCGAAATTCACCCTGGATGGGATAAGTCGACTAAAAACCCTCTCAGAAGTTGCGCCTTCACTCTGGATGAATGCGCCCTTGCTGCTGAACAATGTGTAACTGCTGTTGAAGAATGATGGAAGACCTAAATGATCTTCCCGGTGACTAGGGTGTCTCTCAACACCGAAATCAGCCAACTGGTGTCTTCCTCCTGGAACCCACTGAACTATCTCTCCTGAGATGCGCCTCTCTCCTTAATGACAAGTCATAATCTGCATAATGATGAATTAGGTCGCTGACCCTTTCTTTATAGATTTCCAAAACCCTAAATCATGCTGAAAACCTAATTCACTGTTGACTTCCAAAACCCTAAATCACTGCTGAAACCCTAATTCACTGTTGACTTCTATTTTTAGCTCATAATGACTTAAAAGCGCTTTTAACCCTTTTTAGCTCAATGTCACTTTCCGAATATAACACTTGTGATTGGAGTGACCTCTAGTAACCCTGTTTACCCCTCTTTGGCCCTAGCTATAATCTAACGGGGCGGTTTAGACCATTAAGCCTCCTCTCTGGAGCTCCTATTTAGAAAGGGACATTACAGTCCTCCCTTCCTGAAATTGCTTGTCCTCAAGCAATACCAGTCCAGGGTGCTGCAACACCTGCTCGCTCTCCCAAGTAGCGTCCTCTATTGGAAGCCATCTCCATCTGATCAAACACTCTCTGATGACCCTGCTCGTCAGTTTCCGCTCCCGGAACTCCAAAACCTCCTCTAAAACTAACTCCAACTATCCCTCATCCAACGAGGGAAGCTCCTTAGATGTGCTAATGAATTGTCCCACTGCCTTTTTGAGGCAAGACACATGGAATACGTTGTGAATCTTGCTCCCCTCTAGAAGCTCTAGCTCGTAAGCAACCTCGCCTACTCGGCGCATGATCCTGTAAGGACCATAGAATCTGGGCTTGAGCTTCTCGGCCTCACTCTTCTTCAGAGATGACTGTCTGTAGGGTTGGAGTCTCAAGAAAACCAAATCTCCAACCTCAAAGCTGCGCTCTATCTCGTGCCTGTCTGCACTTATCTTCTATCGGTTTTGCGCCATCTGCAGGTTTTCTTTCAACAACTTGAGAATCTCTTGACTCTCTATGATCCAATCCTTGGCCTTGGGAGCTTTGCTCTCCCCGAAGACCAAGTCTACCAAAGTGGGAGCATCATATCCGTACAATGCTCGGAAGGGTGTCATACCAATGGACATGTGGAAGGTGGTGTTGTAGCAATG
>ML800497.1:201042-234555 GCA_009831015.1 Picea engelmannii
CCTAGGCAGAGGTTAAAATCATTGATAATCATTGTAATGGAGCAAATTCTTAATTTAGTCTAGAGTTTGTTTACTTGGAATGGGTATTTCTCCAGTTACAGAAAATTCTTTGTGTACTATAGTTATGGATGTGTGCTTGCTTTTATTTCTTTTCCGCTGCAGATTTATTCAAGAATTAAAACAATAGAGTCAGCATATTAATACAACAATAATGGGGTTAAAGCTGCAATATTGTAAGGCTTCCATGCTTGTCATCAAAAGAAAATTCTTTGTGTACTATAGTTATGGATGTGTAATTGCTTTTATTTCTTTTCCGCTGCAGATTTATTCAAGAATTAAAGCAATAGAGTCAGCATATTAATACAACGACACCGGGGTTAAAGCTGCAATTATTGTAAAGCTTCCATGCTTGTCATCAGAATCCATTTTTGAGTGCCATTAGGCAATTACAACTTGGCAACTAGAAACAAATCAACACAAGCATTAGCAACATTTCCTTCTTAACAAGGAAACAATCATCCATACTGGTCATTAGCTGTTGCAGTTCTTAGACTCTAAAAATTCCACGAACATCATCATGAAATCAATCTCAAAGTTGTAGTAGTTTCTTCAAGTAAGTGAGTGTAAGAAGGGAGCTACCAAGCAAAGTAGTAGACTTCCTCAGTTGCCTCCCACTCCTGCTCTGACAATCAAGATGAAACAACTATGAACTGTAGAAAGAGCTCTATCCATTTGATCCCTACTTTGGGCCTATGATGTCAGCCTTGCAACATTATTTAAAAGTCAAGCAGTAGCCTTTTCTAGATTGCCACATCTAAAATGGGATGCTTTATAAAATATGACTTGACTATGCTGCCTTTGATTATACGGAATAATAGACTGTAGTCTGTAACCTTCCCACAAAACAGGTGGTTCTTAAGGCTGGTCGCCAAGGTAGACCAGTAGATGGTAATCTACAAGGACCTAACGGTTTGGAAGAAAATCAAAGCATTTGAATCAGGAAAGTGATTGTTAAACAAAAGTGAGAAGATGGATTGATCCAATACACCAATCCGAATAAGTGACAATTGTGAAAAAAGGAAGTGTGAAACAAAAATTGTGACAGATTGATGATAAATTTGATAGTTTAAGTGAGTGGTTGATGACAAATTGGTTTGATGACAACAAAGTTTGAAGATGAAAGGTGTGGTATACTTATTTATAGCCATCTGGTGCTAGAAATCCTGGTTAGAGTGGTTGGTTATTCATCCAATTTGGGTATGGTTAAATTACTTGACATGGTTAAATTACTTGGCTATCATTTATACTGTCAGATGTGGATTTGTGCCCAGGAGGCTAATCCCATGAAGCAGGCAGAACTTAGTGCTAATAGAAAGCTATGCTTTTTGAGGAAGTCTTAGTTCTTCTCACGTGCAGTTAGAAAAACATATCAGTCTTCTTGTCTTGCTCCATTTCAGCTCATATCAACACTATTCACAAAGGTGCCTATTGAGGCAAACACTTACGTGATCTAGAGTATCCCCTTTAGTCACTGTGACCATTTTTTCTATAGAGGCAGGAATGCAGCGAGTCACGAGTGTGTATCCTCTAAGCAAGAGCAGGTGCACCTAATAAGTTCAGGGCATGGGTTCGAATACTAAGTCTGATCTATTCAATCCAAATCACGGTGCCAATTACTAATGACTAGTTGGAAAAATTCTAATCAAATTCAACTGTCAACTGGAGTTAAAATGTACTTACATAAGTCAAGATTCCTATCCATTGCTGAAAATAGAGAATGTTGAACAAGCCTTTCAATGAAGATAAGATAAGATAAGATAATGTTATTAATGTCCAACAATTGACAACAAAGTTGGTCAATGGGACTCAAAATTACAGTCAATGTGAATAAACAGTGAGAGTGCAAAAGCAACTCCTGTCGCTAATGTGCCGAAAGCAGAGAAAGAGCTAACTAATTAGTCAATGGAAACACAAGTAGTGCAGATACAAATCCAAGATGACAGTAACACAAGGAAAATGGAATGCAAAACACTATTCATGTGATCAATGATCTGCTTCTGCATCAATCATTGACTCTGTCATAAATTATAATCCACCAACAATTACAGTGCCTATCATGGATCGATCTACTTGCAACTATCGGCAACCTTAAACATTGGTGCTTAATCAGTTAAAATACATATGACAAGGACCCATGCATGCAAACCGACCATTTGACAGTCAATTGTATTAAATTACAATCCACTGTCCATGTTCTGCTCTCTGATGAACCATCTATAGCAAGTCTATCCTAAAGTTTTGCTCAATGTTCACTTTGATTAATACAAAGCATTAGATAATGCCTAATACAATGTATAAACTTCGACAAAAATCTCAAAGGGTGTTCACATTAGTCGCAGGTTTCCTATTAAGGGAAACCCGATCCAACAGTACTGTTAAGGAAACTACTTCTCTCTCTATGTCTCTCTCGCTCTCAAGAGAATAAGGTTAACCCTGATAGTGAGGTAAAGGTCAGCACTTAGATGAGCTTGTCAAGGCCTTGAACTTAATTTGTATGCATAGTTGCAAAACCTCTGATTTCTCCCAATTTTGCTGAGTTTTTCAGGTTGCCAAGTTTTCCAAGTTTTTCAGGTCTGAGTTTATGCTTTCCGAGGTTTGCCAATTTTGGGCTGATTTTTAAGTTGATGACCCCGCCAATCTTTTGTTGATGACAAATTCTGCAACACTTAAAAATATCTGCTTACAAAATGCTAAAGTATGTTTAAAAAGCTTGAGTTCCATTTTGGGAAGCACACAAACTATCTTATTTGTTAACTTCTTACTATTCAGGTTTTAAAGGTGACTTAAAGGAGTAAATAAACCAAGTATATTTCTTATGTCGACAACTTTGTTTTGTTGAAGAGATTATTTTTAATTTAATGACTTGCTTAATAATAATTATCAATTTGAGCCTCTCCTAAGGAGGGGAGCATGGCAATTTTTTCAGCTTAATATTTCTGAAGATTTTATGTCATCTTTAATTTCTGGCATATCCATTTTCTAAAGACTGAACTGTCTCTGAAGCATTATGAAGACAATATACAAATGCATGTCCATAAAGATATTACTGTAAAAGGATTATTTATCTTTCACTTTAAAAGGGTAAGAATCTCTCATGACATTTCCTGGCTCATAATCTCTGTTTGACATACAGTTTCTGCCTCAAGTTAGTTTATATGTCTAAATTGCTTGCCAGGTACCTATGGAAAACAAGGATAGCTGTCTGTGCAATCTAAAATAGGCACAGGAAATCAACCTGGTAAAGAGCATTTCACTGTTTGTGCTGGTGAACAAAAAGATTCAAAACCAAGTCAGAATCCCTTGGAGGTGGCAGACATGGAAGGGAAGAGCCAAGAGAAAATAGCAGAACATATAGAAACAGAGGTAACTGATGTTGGACAGCATGTAAAAGAGGACAAGCAAACGGATAAGAAAAATAAAAAAAACAAAGATCAAGACAAGAAAAATCATAAAGAGAAGGACAAGGATAAGGAGAAAACAAAACATAAAAAAATGGAAAAGGATACAGATCAGGATCGCGAAAAAAAGAAAGATAAGAAAAAGGAAAAGGACAATACCATGGAAAAGAAGCTTGAAGACAAGGGCCAGGACCAGGAAAAGAAAGACAAAAGTAAGAAAAAAGACCAGGACTTCAACCAGGAAAAGAAGAAAGACAAAGTCAAAGGTGATGATAAGATCCAGGACCAGGAAAATAAGAAAGATAAAGACAAGGTCAAAGGGGACAAACAGAAGAAAGAGGGTAAAAGTGAAACTCTTTTAGAAAGTGGAGAGGGTAAGAAAAGGAAGCACCAAGATAAGGCTGAAGTTAAAACAGAGAAAAAGGAGGAAAAAAGTGGCGATACTGTAGAGAAGCTGAGGAAGAAGTTACAGAAGTTGGATGCCAAGCTGGAGGTAATTTTGGCAGAGAAAGCAGATATTTTGCAGAGACTAAAAGAAGCAGAAGAAAAAGAGATAAAAGCCACTCAGGTTGATCATACGGTGGAGCATGTCACGGAAAAGTTTAAAGACATCACTGTGGAAGATGGTTAAGTTGTAAAACACAATCATTTCCATAGGTAAAGACATTAGAAACCAGAAAAGTAAATAGATTGTCTAATTTTCAAAGGATATAGCTGGTAAGTCATGGCTCCTGTTTGGTGCTTGATTGGAAATGCTTGGACTAAGTAACAGTAGTTTGGATCTGTAGCAGATAGAAAAATATTTTTCTTTCTTTGTTGATGTATGTGATCTGAATTATAAGGAGTACCAGCAAACCTTGTATATATTGAAGCAAAATGGTTTATATACTTTCTTTTTTACCTTTGAATGCAACAGTAGACAAACATTAAGCCTATAAGCATAAAACATTGCTTACTGTTCCAACCTACATGATAATCCAATTTGACAAAAAACACCAACAATTTTTCATATATATATAACTGCCATCTTTTTTTATTAACAAGAAAAAATTGCAGAGATGAAACTCTTGAAGGGAAGCAGTCCTATGGCCAGCAAAAATAAGAAGTTTTTTCTAAAATAACCAGCCAAAAAACATAACAAGATAAGAGACCCTCTTCAAAGAAAACCTCCATCCAAGCCAAGAGGGATTATCTTATGTTACTGCAGAGTTAATGATTTTATTGTCCTCGATTGAATTGTAACCATTCTAATTTATGGTTACAGAAGAAAGCATTTTGAGCTAAAGTTTTTAGAAATGATGTGATGAATGCCATGATGGTGTGTATTTTTACGTGCATAGTTATGATATGCCGCTTCAAGTTGCTTGGACTCCAAAAATACACACAGATACTAGTATGGACCTGTATTACATCAATTGGGTCTAGCCTGAGTGGTTGTCTGATAGAATGTTATCCTCTCCACCCAGGTTCCATTCCTGTAAGTGACATGACAAAGCTTCGAGCTTCTAAAGAATCCCGTTTACCCCGAGTATCATTCTCAGAATGAGGAGAAGTGCCCAGTGGGTTTCCCCAGGAAATGCATTACAAAAAGAATGGACCTGTATTATGCTGAGAAAAACGAGCTGCTGTAAAGTCCAAATGGGAGGAGATGTTCCTAATTTCATATGATGCTCTGACCCACATTAAAAAAGGGTTGACCAAACACCATGTATACACACACACATTAATATAGATTCATTTTAACCCCAGATATAGTAAATGCTGTTAGATTCACATCTCATTTTTTTAATCCTTCTTGGCTTAGATCCAGGGTTAAGATGGATTTATAAAGTTATAATACTCTATGCATGTAAATCATTATACAGTTTTAAAGTTTTTTTGGTTCGTTATCATGTTGAACTTTGTCTCTTGCTGGCACGTAGGGCTCATGCCTTGCAGGCACTTTGTGCATTGTGGGGTTATATGGATGAGCCATATGGAACCACAAGGCTTATGCCATGCTGGTCCCATGGAATCTGGATCATGTTTTTTKGAGTGCAGAAGGTGAGCTCATAAGAAGCAAAGTTGAGACTGAATGGACAGATTTTTCCATATGGTAAAAGCTTATATTGGATGYTACTGGTGCAATTTAAACTATGCATTTGTTTTGAGATGATGAAACGATATAGATATACTGTGTGATATATCAGATGCTTCTTGTTTTGAGATGATGAAACGATATAGATATACTGTGTGATATATCAGATGCTTTCTTGTTTTGAGATGATGAAACGATATAGATATACTGTGTAATATATCAGATAAACTATGCATTGGTTTAGAGACATTGGAGCATAAGATATATACTGTCATGTTTGTTCATGTTGGTTTCCATTGATCAATTTACATCATTCGTACAAGTTTTTACTTGGATTCTGGTGCATTGACTCGATATATACAACACTTTCTAAGTGGACTGAATGTGGAGCAGGCAAAATCGTAATATGCATGCAAAAACACCTACTGCTAGAAAGCATGGAATATATTCTTATGGGAAACTATGCTAAAAGTTGCTTTATCAATAGTTAAATCCATTGGACAATACACATGTAAAATATTTGAGACATTATTGTTTATGGCATCTTCTAATGAGTAGTTGTAAATCACTTTAGGGCTCTAAATATATATTGGATGTTACGAGTGCAATTTAAACTATGCATTTGTTTTGAGATGATGAAACAATATAGATATACTGAGTGATATATCGGATGCTTCTGGTGCAATCTGAACTATGCATTGGTTTAGAGACATTGGAGCATAAGATATATACTGTAATGTTTGTTCATGTTGGTTTCCATTTACATCAATCGTACAAGTTTTTAGTGGAATTCTGGTGCATTGACTCGATATTGACAACACTTTCTAAGTGGCCTGAATGTGGAGCAAGAAAAATCGTAATATGCATGCAAAAACACCTACTTCTAGAAAGCATGGCATATATTCTTATGGGAAAGTATGCTAAAAGTTGCTTTATTGATAGTAAAATCCATTGGACAGAATATATATATATATATATATATATATATATATATATATATATATAATTGTTTATGGAATCTTCTAGTGAGTAGTTGTAGTTGTAAATCATTTGGGTTATAAATATTTTTTTATGAGAGTTTAGTGGGGAGTTATGAACCCAGAGTAAGGGGAAGAGATTTGAACCTTACACCTCTCCCATGTATGAACAAAGAACTCCAAAATATAAATATCTCCCATGTATGAGCAAAGAACTCCAAAATATAAATAAGAACAGCATACTCCTTTGTCATGACTTCACAAATAATAATGATCACATTAATTAATGGATTATTATATTATATTAAATATTAATAGATTAAAACAACAGTTTTCGTTGTTGCTTCAGCGCAGGCTTCCCTGGCGCTCTATAGTGTTAGGAGATAATTTTTTACAAGTTCGTCCTGCTTGCACAAGGATATGGCATTGTTCACGAATTGCGGCTCTGTTTGTCCTCTAGAAGCTTAGGTGCAAAGCTGTTTTTCATCATGAGATTAGCTTTCTCCATTTTGTACTATCTAGAAGGATAAGGTATGCCGTCAGCTCCTGGTCAAGGGGGCGTTGCTGATCAAAGATGTTTAGTCTTTGGATCATTCAGCAGACTCTGATTTTATTTCTGCTTTAGTTGTTTTACAGAGGAGGAGGTTATTAGGTTCATTGTAAATACCCTTCCACTTTTTGTTCATGTTTTTGTAAATATAAGACTTAATTTTCAAAATTTTAAATAAAAAGGGTATTCAGTAAATGCTTATAATGTCGAGACACCACAATTATGTGGAATAAACTTGAAATCACATTATATTATTTATTTGGAAGTACATCTTTAGCTTCTATTGAGTAATGTTGTGACTCCTCCTTACTATGAATTAATGTTGAACTTGAAAAAGATATTACAAAACTAGAGGCAGCCAATTTCCTAAGTAAAAGTCAATATTTTGCCTTTGCAGTTGACTTATGAAGAAGAACAAAGATATTGTTGGCACTATAGACATGCTAGGAAAGTGGTTGCTTAATCAAAAAAGACAGCAAGCAATTGTTGTCCACAACATGCTATTCTCCAATTTGTTTACTCGACCTTTGAACCTAGGAGGCCCAAAAGCTTTAAGGTTTTGAGTGGATAATACGACCACATTATAATGTATAAGTCAATGTGTTGCTTAAGAGGGGTGTTGTCATTGATGAAGTGCTCAATCTCATGGTAATGTTTAATGATCTAGTCCATTGGACACCATTGTGCAAATGGTTGGCTCAAGTCTCATAACAAGTTGCAGGGCTAATCCAAAAATGACTCTCCTTACAATTAATTTTTTTTCATTTAAGCTTTTTGAAAATTTGGAAAGGTTAGGCAATCATTTAGGATAGAATTAAGGGGATGATTAGCATAATTTTTGGTTGGAATTGCTTCAAGAAACATGCTTGAAGGGACTACATCACATAGAGCAGAATTCATTCAGTGTAGGTTCCAGATTCAAGAGGTAACTATTCCAATGAAATCATCTAGTACTTGCACTTGACCTCATCTCTTTGAAAATGGCATCATTTGAATAAGATGAACCACAATCATAATGAAAACCCTACTGGACAACTTTATACTCCATCAGTGTCACTAGTGGACCAAGGATGTGTTGGTAGATCAACTTCAATTTGAACTTGGCTGGTATCCAAATTGGATGAGACCTAAACCTTTCAACCATCTACTAATAGTCTCAATTCCTTCCTTTTGACTAATATCTTTGGACACTAACCTCTAATAGATGATCTTTATTTAAGAAGGAATGCAATGTGAATGGAATTATATTCCATGTTGTCTTATGAAACCCACAAAGGCATTAACTCTTGTTAGACAAATAATGATGGAGAATCAAGATTTTCAAGATGTGATTTGAAGCCCTCAAATAAATCTTAATACCTCCATCTTTGGGTATTTACAACAAATGCACATTGTTCATGTATAATTGAACTAATCAAACCTTTAGGACCATCAACCTATATTAAGTTTGTGTCCATAGGTTTCTATGATTGCATAAGTCCCATATTTATGGAATTAAGTGGAGTAACTTTTGGCAATCTAGAGATAAGGACTAGGAGATATGTTACTTGAAATGGTGTGATGATCCCTAAGCAAATTTAGATTTAATGGCGCCATGCTTGATGCCATTTTGATGTTGATGTTCTTTTATAGATTTTCTAGAGGGACAACCTGATCGAAATAATGAACTTTGCTCATATTTTGTCAAATCATATAATTCATTTTACAAGAAATCTAAACCAACGACATAAAATTTATGAGCCAAGTCTCTCACATAGCTTCTAATAAATCTCTTCGCAAAGGCATTTCCCTATATGAATGTTTACATCTAAATTCTTTGATAACTAATTATCCATTCCAAAAAAAATCAACCGCTTTAGTCTTAGGTGTTCAACCCAACTGCATTCACAAACTATATGGTTATTGTCATCACTCTCATTCATGACATATAGGGCAATGAGGCCCTCCCTTGATGCACCATCTTTTGGTGGTTTATTGGCAATGAAAAGCTCTATGAACTAACATCTAATGAAAAAACTTTATTTAAGCATGAACGCTTCAATGTTCAGACCTCAATTACATTCACAAAAGATATGATTAATGTTATCAACACTATGATGACATATTGTAGTATACATAGGGGGGTAAAA
Source organism: Picea engelmannii (assembly GCA_009831015.1). Lineage (NCBI taxonomy): Eukaryota > Viridiplantae > Streptophyta > Pinopsida > Pinales > Pinaceae > Picea > Picea engelmannii. Next base: position 210,234 of record ML800497.1, read on the forward strand.
TGGGGTACCTAGGGAGGTACCCAATGAGAGTAATAATAAATATATGACCATGTAATAGTGTGAACACAATAAATATGAGAATGAGCATTCTAGTAGGTGGAACCTATTAGAATAATAGGTGTGCTTGTTTCTCTGTAGACAATATAGCAATATTGTCACCCAACCATAGGTTGAAGCCACCCCCGAGCACTTTAACCTTGACAGATAGAATAATTCCAGATGCAAACCTTAGAACCAATAACCAACCAAGGTAGCGTACCTCTCTCCAAAGCTAGTGTACCAAGCAGAAAGTCCAAACCATAAATCAGCAGAAAGTCCAACCATAACCAAAGACCAAGTCACTACTACAACAACTGCAACTCTCCTCCAGTCATGTGCACCACTTGTCCTTATGCAGTTGTGAGAGTGAATGAGTGCAAATGAGCTCTAGCGCCCTTTATTTATACTGCTCCAACTCACCTAACTGGGCCAACTTCTCTTCTTGGAGGCTAATAACTCACTATTAATTATTCTCTTGAGTTGACTTGTCTTCCAGGGTGGTTATACAACATTTTAGGGTTTCTCTTGCTTCCTGAAATATTCTAATCTTGTCAAAGGTTACACGTAGAGGTTAATACCTCACGTAGCTACCATAATATCAACACTCCCTCCTAGCTAGGGAAGTATTAAAGGAAATGGTCTTGAGCACAAACAAACCATTCAACCGATAGCATCATCATAGCCACACAGGCTATCTCATGATCATGTAGATCAACTTACGAGCAACATCACCACTATCAATATCATCTGATAGCATCAATTGCATCATCTCTCGAGGCCATACTCCATCTGAGTAATTGGGCATGATGTTGAATAAGTCACTCACTCAACATATTGATACAAGAACCATTATTCTAATCCAGACATACGTCCTAGAAGAATAGTTGTCCCAATAGATGTTGAAAGCCACCCTATGGGCTACAGAGACCATTCCTACAGGAACGTCAGTCTCAGACTATTTTCTAGTCGGGTCATATGTACCATAGAGATCAATCTCTACCCATATACCTTAGAAAATATCAGTCTCGTATCAACCACCCTAATTGAGACGTCATGTCCTTAAGGGGCAAACTATTCAACCTGATCGGGCCAATAATTGTGCCTCAGGAAAAATACCAGTCCATGATACGTCAACAATATGTCAACTTGGACCATTCTCCATAGGGAGAATGTTTGTCCACTAGCAATTCGTTCTGCTAGGATCACTCTATGCCTGGAGAATGTCTGTCCATCAACACATTGACTATCCATCTAGCTGAAAATCATCTCCAACAGTAGTGGTAGTCTCCATGGCAATCAGATAGTAGCATACAACTTCTACAATGCCATCCAATGGAACACAATTGTGTCTTTCATAGTAGTATACAATTACTATCCAACAGTACACAACCACTCCTAGTAGCACACGACTACTAGCCAGTGACACATAATCACTACCAGTGGATCACATCCACCGCAATAGCATACAACTATTGTCCAGAGACATACAATCTCCACAACAATCATATCATCTGATATCAACCTGCATCAACAATGTCATGATATAAATTGAGTCATCTGGGCCATTCTTCCACGCACATTTGTGATATCTAGAAGAGCATCTACCCTCGGAAAGTTAAACATCAACCATGGGTTGTCTAGACTATTCTTCCCAAGCATAGAAGAATAATTGTCCTTGATTTCTGAACCTGGACCATTCAACCTAACTAGGCCATTCTTCCTGCATGATTCACAGTGCAACCTAGAGAGAACGAGTTTTCCCTAGGGAATGATTGTCCTTGATTACTAAACTTGGACCATTCAACCTAACTGGGCCATTCTTCCGACACGATTCACAGTGCAACTTGGAGAGAATGAGTCTTCCCTAGGGAATGACTATCCAAACCATTTCTACAGAAATTAGCGTCATGCACCAACCTCCTACATCGGACCATTCTTCGAAACTGCGCACAATTGTGAACTTCGAAAGAATGACTGCCCGGAGAGGCAGACCATTTTGCGTGACCACTTCTCAGAGCGGCTGCCAAGGAGAATGATTGTCCTAGACCATTCCCCCACACTGACCACAAGGGGAATTGCTATCTATGGTACATTAGTAATCTATCAGACCATGATTGTCCGTGATGGATAGTCATTTTCCGAATTGGAAAATGATTGTCCATCAAAAATATTGGACCACTTTATGAATTGGAAAGTGACTACCCAACATGGACCATTTTCCAAACTAGAAAATGATTGTCCATCAAGAATCTTGGACCACTTTTCGCACTGGAAAGTGACTGCCCAACCTCGACAATTTTCCAAACTGGAAAATGATTGTCCATATAGTAATGACATATCAGTGCTCCCTCCCAACCTGGGGAGTAACCACTTCCCTTTCCAATAAGGAAGTCATATCCATGAGTCCAAATTTTCCCTTAAGTACGCAAACTTTTCATCTTGGACAGAGGCTTTACTAAAATATCTGCTATCTGCTCATCAGTGGAGATATATTGGAGAACCACTTCTCCCCTCTGGACTTTATCACGAAGAAAATAGTACTTTATCTCAATGTGCTTTGACCTGTCATGGAACTTTGGGTTCTCTGAGAGCTTCACACAACTCTGATCATCATAATATATCACAGTCGAATCCAACACCTAATCAAACATTACAAAAACCAACTTATGTAGCCACACTTCTTCTGTACAAGCATCACAAGCTGCAATATACTCTGCTTCTATAGTGTTGAGTGCAACAGACTTTTGTTTCCTACTAGCCGATGATATCATGGAAAATCTCAAACTGAAACATATCCAAGAAGCACTTCTTATGTTATCTGCACTTCCTGCCCAATCTGAATCGATAAATCCATGCAGTTGTATATAACTCAAACGTCCCATGAAGACATTTCAAGTCATGCTTTGCAATTATTCAATTATCATGGCTAGGTTCCACCTGGAACTATTTTCACAACAAAGAAAATATTCGGCTGAGTATTCTCCAAATACATCAGCAAGCCATTCAATTGTCGATACATGGATGGGTCTACTGGATCAAAGTCTCTCAACTTCTTCAGATCTTTCATCATGGTAGCTTTCTATGGATTTGCAATCCATTATCCCATACTTCTAAAGAACTATTTCGATACGCTTCCTCTGTCATAGGAATTTTTCACCACGCTTCTACTGTACATGAGAGGCTTTGCACCAAGTTGCTTGAATCCATACAAGGTCTTCTTCCATCTGCATTCATGGATCTTTTTCTGGTATACCTCGAAACCTTGAGGTTGCTCTACATATGATTCTTCTTCATTTACTTTTGTTGAGAAGAACAATCTTTACATCTAGCTGATGTAAACTCCAACCCATGGATACTGCAAGAGATATAATGGCTCAGGTAGAGGTATATCTGATTACTGGAACAAGTTGTCATCATAGTCTTATCCTTCCTTCTGGGAGAACCCTCTAGCGTCGAATCTCACCATGTATCTATCAAAGCTTCCATTTATAAGTCTTCACAGATTCTTTAATGGACCATCTCATTGGGGATAAGCGCCCTCCTAATCTCGACTTCATGCTTGAATGAGAAATATCTAGAGCTTCCTTGTTTTTATTCCGAGACTGCATGTTTCTGTAATTTTGCAATCAATTCCCTCTATCTAAGAGAGTCCATGCTTATGTATGTTGCATCTCTCTTTGCTTTCTACAAAGTGTCACAAGCATGTTCTAGTTTCCTTTTGATTATTGACTTCCTTTGAGTCTTTTTAAGTTTGTTTCTATTTGTTCTGATTGCTGCCCATATCGCATTTGTTGCACGCATTGTGTCATCCTTATAAACTTCTTTTATGATAGCTTCCACAAAGATTTTTCATCAAAGGTTTGTCAACATATTTCACAAGGGTACCTTCCCGGAACAAGACAAGAAGCAAAAGAAAGATCCAAGACAATATGTTTATGGTAGGAAATCAAAACAAGAATAAGGACAAGGATCGAGATAATTGCTACAAGCCTGGAAAAACATCTTCATGAAATAACCTGCCTGAGACAACAAGAACAACAATGTTTATGATACAACATCTTTCATATGAAGGATAGTTTCTTGGTAGCATTACAAGAACAATAAATATCTCCTAGAGTAGGTGTTATTTCATATTTGCAAATAAGTACACTGAGTAGTATAAGCTACTAAGTACTTATCAATACTCACTTAAGTGACAATAATAAAGATGTCAAACTTGATATGTAAAACTGGAGTCTTGCTATTGTTCCACTTGAATTGCTTTTCTTCTGGGACAAGTATCCTTTTCAACCTGTCCCTTAAACTTAAAACGATATGCTTTCCTGACATAAAATTGAGTTAGAGAATACAATCTCAACCTTATAAGATCTTGACTAAATTCATATTATAACTTTGACTAGAAGTTCATAATGTCATAACAGCCAGAGATATATCAAGTCAAACCTGGAGAGTGTGTTTATATTTTGAATGCATTGAATCCAAGATCACTGCTTTGAACAAGATCTCTTGTATATTCCCTACAAACACACTCGTGCTAATGATACAAATTAAAAGAACATGTATAGGTGCATACCTTTGTTTCCCAACTGTGATGGTAAACCTTAGAATGACTTTGTTGGACGAGAGGTTTAGCTATTAGAGGATGGTAAACCTCATAATGTTCCTTTTTTTTTGTAGATTTCTCTTGGGCACAACATACACTTTCTTCATGCTAGGTCTTTTGTCTTCATAACTTCCTTCCATTTTGACTTTTGACTGGTCAACCTTAGATTTTGACTTGGTCAAACATTGACTTTGACCAAAATTTCAAATTTGACGTCTTGGCTCGCTGAGAGTACCAGAAGGTGCACTAGGTTAGGGTGCACTAGGCTATCCAGGAATTATGTCAAGAGCTTCACTTAAGGCGCCTCAACACGAGGGTTAGGGTTTCGTTGTTGCAACAAAACTTTGACTGCAACTGCAACTGCAACTGAACAAATCCTTCCAATCTACCTTCCTGTGGTTAGATTTTCTGAAGATAGTGTGGGCCCATAACCTATTAGAATAATAGGTGTGCTCGTTTCTCCGTAGACAATATAGCAATATTGTAACCCAACCATAGGCCGAAGCCACCCCCGAGCACCTTAACCTTGACAGATAGAATAATTCTAGATGTAAACCCTATAACCAATAGCCAACCAAGGTAGTGTACCTTTCTCCAAAGCTAGTGTACCAAGCAGAAAGTCCAAACCATAACCAAGCAGAAAATTCAACCATAATCAAAGACCAAGTCACTACTGCAGCAACTGCAGCTCTCCTCCAGTCATGCGCACCACTTGTCCTTATGCAGTTGTGAGAGTGAGTGAGTGAAAATGAGCTCTAGCGCACTCTATTTATACTTCTCCAACTCACTTAACTGGGCCGACTTCTCTTCTTGGAGGCTAATAACTCAATATTAATTATTCTCTTGAGCCGACTTGTCTTCTAGGGTTATTATCCAACATTTTAGGGTTTCTCTTACTTCCCAGAATATTCTAGTCTCGTCAAAGGTTACACGTAGAGGTTAATACCTCCTGTAGGTACCATAATATCAACATAACCTTTATGTTCTCAGCACTGAATATAAAATAAACTCGTAAATTCAACAAGAAAACCAAATCATTCACATAAGATAATCACACAAGAATGAGATAAAACCCTTGAGGTAGGGTAACACCATATATTAATCCCCTTGTGGAAAGATAACACTCCTCAAGAAATGTTTGATACATTAACTATATTCTTCACTATGTTCCAATACATTTTTGCTTACACTTCTTTATATAGCACTCTTTATCTCCTAGGAACATTCTAGAGAATGAATTTTCTAGTAAGTGGAACCTTCTAGTAAGCCTTCTCATATTTATTGTGTTCACACTATTACATGTACATGGTCATATATCTATTATTACACTCATCGAGTACCTCCCTAGGTACCCTATATTACCCCCTTAGGTATACTACACATATGGGGCAATGAGGTGCTCTCTTGATGCCCCATCATTCAGTAGTCTATTGGAAATGAAAATATTTATGAACAAACATCTAATGAGAAAAGTTGTATTTAGGCATGGGATGCTTCAATGCCCAAATCCATTTTCACTCAACTTGAAAGCAAGGTTATCTGATTTGGACATTTTCATATATATATCCTTCTAATGTTCCTTTTTGGTGAAAGTGATGATCTTATCCTTCCATATAAGACCCTTTGTTTTACAATATTATGGCCCCTATTTTGGAAATGTTGTAACATGTATCAACCAAAGACAATTGTTAGCTTCTCTAAAAGAATTTTCTACCCTATTTTTCTTAGTGCAATCGTAAAAAATTGTAAGTTGTAACTATTTGATCCCCTCATTGAATAAAAATTAAACTTTGTCAAGTCCTTGATCCTTTAGAACTCTACTCCACTCTTCTACTCATGGCCCATCATTGAAAGCTTTTGCCTTGGTCCTCTCAAATCTGTCTTGTCAAATGTTCAACCCGATTCCTACATCTAGATTTTTAAAAATGTTGCAACGTTGTAACTCCTTGCATAGGCCAATGTTGTCATAGTGATCATATTATTTATTTCATCCTCTTTTGTAATTCTACCTTGGAGTTGATTTCAACACTACCTATGTCAATGTTTATAACCAAATTATTAGTAGAAAAACCCTTCTACTATAAAACTTATCGATTTTTTGTCAAGAATAAATTATGATGAAACTCGTGATAGTATCTTACATTGGGAGGATGGAAAAACATTTTATCGAAAGTACTATATGTGCACGTAGATAGAGAGATTGGGTCTTTATTAATTCCAAGGGATGTTGAGGGATCTAGCTCTTAAATCATGGCTATTGAAAAACCTTTGATCATTCTTTTTACATTCATAAGTAGCTTAAATTAGTTAATTGTTTTTCTTAATGTCCTCCTAATATTCATTTGTAACGTCCTTTTTCTTTGGTTTCCTACTATCCTTTTGCACATGCATGGTAGGTGGTACCAAGCCAACTATTTCCATCTTCATATCTATGGCAAGTGATTATCTTGGGAAGTTTCTAGGTTTGTCACATTTCTAAATCCTTAAGAATATATTTTGTGTCAAGAGTCATCGTTGTCATGTAATAGTGTCAAATTTATTAGTTTCCAAGGGTCTAGAAATTCATGGGTTTTTTTTTAGGTTAGTTTAAAATATTGGTTGAAATCCTTGTTATCCCCATTTTGTGGATAACTAAGGAGATGATGTCTCGAGGCCCTCAGGTTGCAGATATGGAGTGTCGAGAGACTACATGACCAACAATACCCTTTTGCACAGATGGAAAACCCACTCACCACTACAGATGGTCTCAATTTTACAGATGGCATCCACCACACCAGTTGGCTTCCGGAAGGCAATGGGACTTACTCCATGAGGTACAAGTTAGTATTATGGTGAGCATCATTTCAATATTTAATCCATTTGATTATGTTATATCTAGGATTGCTCTAGATTTCATGATATGCACTTGGACATTATGTCTTTTGCCCTGCTTCACGTTGGTGGTTGACATTGTGCCCTAGTAAGTGGTTTTCCTTGGGAATGGGTTTGCTACTGGGAAATCCCTTAATAAGCCATCGTATAGTTATTGACCATACTTACCACTTTGCATCATTATTCCCCTCCACTTTCTTATCTCTTGGAATTTTAGGGTATATTGATCCAAGAAGGGGTTGTCCCTCATTCTATGGGAAGAAGGGGCTAAAGGCCAAGAGGGGTTAGTGTTGGGTAAAATATAAAAGCCTTATATAAACCTTCTAGATGCTTTGCCCATGGATCACCCAAGAAAGCAATGAAACACTTATCTTTGAATAAAGGGGACCCATAATTTAATAAAGAATGCTTAAAAGGTTAGTTGAAAGATAGGAGGTCTCATCACGAGTCAACCTATCACGTCCATGAATATATAGTGGTATGACATTACCATCATTTGGTCACCAAACCAAGGTAATGGCTCTCAGTTGCATGGCTAAGAGAAAGGGGTTCTCATCACGAGCGAACGTTCTCATTTCCATTAGGTGTTTGTGGGTGACATTGCCATCACTTAGTCAGCATGCCACGACAATGACCTTCAACCTCTCCTTATGCCATATTAAAAGGAAATAAAGAAAGAAAAATAAAAGGCAATTGATGGTCTTGGAAAAAGTGCATTGCAGACGAAGGTACCACACACCCTCTACAAAGGCACCCATGAATGAGGCACTATGACCCCTTGTATGTCATGAGCCCTATGCCCATTGAGTCTTGGCCCCAGACACCTCATACACTTTACATGTCTTAGAGAGGGACCTCTTGGAATCTCTCCTTGACCTAGGGAAATATCTACCCAATAGGACACCTTGTCAACCCTCCCATATTTAAGCTTGACAAGTCGCATAGTGTCTTTGAGTTGTTGATTGTTTGATATAGTGATATTTGATGCACATGATTAGATGGATTATTTATTGATTGGATTCACTTATCAAGATGTTATGACTTGAGATCCTTGGAGGGCACGCTCATTTGTCTTTGCAGGACCTAGCTGGTTGACAATTTTGGGAGAACACGACTAACTTGGGCTTCCATGGGGCTACAAGTCCACAGGTTGGATGTCAGGGGCCCGCATGCCAGATGAGAGAGATCAGACTTGAATGACCTTGATGATGACTTGGACAACCTAGCCCACCCCCTACTTTTCAAACGATTTTCCCAGTAGGGGAAACACGTTCCACTTGTGAGCTTGACATCATGATCTTGGGGGCTATGACATGGTGGTGAGGTGCCACTCTTTGACACATGGACGTTTGAGGAGGAGAAGGGTCTTCACCATGATATGAGTGCCTAGATGCTTGACACGTGGCCTTTGGAGGCCCATCCATGCTTCTCCAACACCAACGAATTCCTCAAAGTGGAAAAACGTCCCCTAAAGGGGTGACGTCCTCCTAAATTAGGGTTTAATTTGTGCAAAAAGTGAAACCTTAAGTGAATTTTTTAATATTACTTTGTTAAGGGGGAAATATTAGGGTTGTTGACCCTTAATCTTGTGGTTTACTCCTTGTGGGGAGAGATGCCTTGCAAGTCAAGTAATTGTTTCCCTTAATGAGTTGTGACCCTTTCGAAGACCTTGATGATGCTTTATTCCATGACCTTGAAAGTAAAGAATTGTCGGAGGAAACCTTGGATATGACAGATCCCCTTGAAGAAAAGAAAGTAAAGAACTTTGCACTCAGAATCAAGCATCTTGTGATGAAGAGGCGATGGAGGGGCTTGTCTATAAAAATAGAGAAGAATTATGATAAAGCAAAACATATTGAGGCACCACTATCTTTGATCCCACTCAATGAAGGCGAGGTTGTCAAACCTTGTTTGCCTCCTAATGTTGAAGAAACGATCAGTCTCGATGATGAAGGTCCAGTTGAAGACGTCCATACCTCTTCTCCTCCTATACACAAAGATGAAAATATGGCAATTTTTAGTCATATTGATGGTCTTATGAAAGTACCCTTTGATATGGTTGATGAGCCTATAGACACTTTCATACAGACTGGAAGACACAGATGGGATCTTAGTTATCTCAAATTTTATAGAGACCTCATTTATGACATTGAGGATAGCTCTCAGGCAGAGGGTGTCATCATCAGAGGAGTGTTCCTCATACGTTTATGATTCAGATTTTTGGCTGCCAGGTGATGATATGGTTACAAATTTGTTCCACCCCTTCAAGGATGACTTGTCACAACATACTCAAAGTGATCTTCAGTCATGCTTTGATACATACCCTATTGAGGATGCAATTTTGTTTTATGAGGACTTCCAACCGTTGTACTCAGGTTTTGAGGAATACTAGGACGTGGCCACCTTAGAGCAATCAAAGGTTCATTCTTCAAAGAAGAAGTATTTTCATCTTGTAGATTTATATGGAGATTCATAGGGGAAGAGGTGGTGTTTTTCTACACCTGATAATATTCCTTACCTCTTACCCTCTTCTCCAAGAGATCATGTAGTATTATTCTGACCTCTCATATCCTCTCAGCCTTCGACAAACAATGAGTATTTATGCGCCGATGAAGATGAGCCTTCGTCTACATATAATAGCCCATTTCATAGATGGATTGATCATTGTTGTGGCTACACTTTCAGGCAGGATGATTGGGCTGATGGTTTCTCTTTCCAGCAGGATTTCCTCACTCCCACCCATCTTCATGAGTTTTATTTCATGATCAATTATATATGTGTTCATATTCATGATTATTATGTTCTTGACGTATCTTTGTTGTATTATATGATTAAGAAAAGGGGGAGATACTTTGATGAGATAATCAAATGGTTGCATTGGTGGTATGACTTCACCTGATATCATCCAACATGTGATCTTCAAATCCCCAAGGCCCCAGGTAAGTAGGTAAGTCATTTATATTCCCTACTTTTGCATCTTGATTGCTCATACTAGTTTAGATGCATTTCATTTTCATGTTACTCTACTTGCATATTGATTTCATGCCTAATTTAGAATTATTTGAAAAAATGTCAAAATTTTCTTTTTCTAGCATAGTTGGCTTGGATTATGATCATATGAGAACAAGGATGAGTAGGCCATCATGCACTTGACAGTTTGATGTTTCCTTACAGGCATAGGTCTACTAGGATATGTAGCAGTTTTCATGCACTCTATGACGAGCACATGTCCCCAAGTAGGATCCAGATGGCAGATGTTATCCCCATTTTGTGGATAACTAAGGAGATGATGTATCAAGGCCCTCAGGTTGTAGATATGGAGTGTCGAGAGACTACATGACCAACAATACCCTTTTGCACAGATGGAAAACCCACTCACCACCACATATGGTCTCAGTTTTACAAATGGAATCCACCACACCAGTTGGCTTCCAGAAGGCAGTGGGCCTTGCTCTATGAGGTACAATTCAGTATTATGGTGAGCATAATTTCAATATTTAAGCCATTTGATTATGTTGTATCTAGGATTTCTCTATATTTCATGATATGTGCTTGGACATTGTGCCTTTTTCATTGCTTCACCTCGGTGGTTGACATTGTGCCCTAGTAAGTGGTTTTCCTTAAGGATGGGTTTGCTACTGGGAAATTCCTTAATGAGCCATCATATCATTCTCGACCATACTTACCACTTTCCATCATTATTCCCCTCCATTTTCTTATCTCTTGGGATTTTAGGGTATATTGATCCAAGAAGGGGTTGTCCCTCATTTTATGAGAAGAAAGGGCTAAAGGTCAAGAGGGGTTGGTGTTGGGTAAAATTTAAAAACCTTATATAAACCTTCCAGATGCTTCACCCAGGGATCACCCAAAAAAACAATGAAACACTTATCTTTGAATAAAGGGGACCCATAATTTAATAAAGAATGATTAAAATTTTAGTTGAATGATAGCAGGTCTCATCACGAGCCGACCTATCACGTCCATGAATATCCAGTGGTATGACATTGCCGTCATCTGGTCACCAAACTAGGGTAATGGCTCCCAGTTGCATGGCTGAGAGAAAGGGGGTCTCATCACGAGCCAACCTTCTCATTTCCATTAGGTGTTTGTGGGTGACATTTCCATCACCTGGTTGTTGGAGTTACTTCACACACACCTAGGATTTATTTTTCCTAAGGTTTTTCCTTGTTTATTAGTCATAATTAGTCATTATCCAGTCTCCTATATTTTAGGGGAGAATAGTCCACCTGGAGAATATTCTCTTTCAGTTGACACTTCAGTTTGACTAGTTGAGTTGAGTTTAGATGTTGCATTGGTTTTGTCACCATGCAACATTGAGATCATCACAAACTAATGCACACTTGCCTTGGGATCATCACCAGACTGGTGCATTACCCTTGATTTCCTGAGTTAACTCCTCACTACTCTTTGTTCAGTCAGTTAACTGAAGACTAGTTGACTAGTTAAGTCAGCTAGGTGGCAGTTCACTCCCGTAACTGCCTGAGAGACTAGACTAGGTGGCAGTTTACTCCTGTAATTGTTGGTGTGTGTTCAGATCACTCTAGACCACCACTATGGCTCATTATTTACTCATGTATCCTATATCTATTGTAAATTATTCACTCTTTGAGTGTGGAATACAATTAATCAAAATTCTTCCATTATTTTCTCTCCTCCTCCTTCTTTCTCAATTTCTCTCTGCAAATGTGTGTAGTATTTTCTAGCTAGATCTATTTTGTGTAGGTTCAACACATTTACATGGTATCAGAGCCGACAGAATGCTAAGCAAAAGCTACACCAAATTATTTTTTGCAGGTACTGAAGATTGAAGAACACAGAAAAGATGGAATATATGTTTTACCCACAAATAATACTTCTCACGCATCATAACTATCTGGAGTGGAAGCCAAAGATTATAATTCTTCTTAGAAGTAGAGGATTATACCAAATAACCATGGCAACAAAAGTAGAGTTTGATTTCATTGATGAGAAAAATGACTTTCTCAATAGACAAGATATGGCCATAGGATTTATCTGCTTGTCTATTTCTCCAGAAATTCTCCACCAAGTATGTGACGTCACACAAGAATTCACTCCAAATGAATTATGGACCAGATTGGAGGTTCTATTTGGGAATAAATAAGATTGTGAAGATTGCATGCAGGGGATTGGAAATATAGAGCCAAAAGAGAAACCATCAGAAGATCAAGCCTCTTATTATGAAGAGTCTTCGACAAAAGTATTTGCACAAATGTGCATCCCATAAATTGAAGATGATGTCTACTCCATTTCAGATTTTTTTTTCTGAATTTCATGTGGAAGATATATGGCATGCATCTCAGGGGTCACATGCAGACACTTTTTCATGTGCAATGCATGCATCTCATGAGGCAAAAAGGGAGCCGCTCACATTAGACTCAATTATGATATTTTATGATAATAATTTGCAAAAACAAATTGGATATTTGAATTCCTCTCGGGAAAATATCCAATTTCAAAAGAAAATCGTCCAAAACGGAGTCCGGGAAGTGAAGTTATGATCATTTTAAAATCAACAAAATTTCAGCATTTTCTCGAAAACGGCCGCACGGTTTTCAAAATTTCATCCAAACTTTATTTGGATATTCTTCATTACAAGAAGAGAAAATGGATATGTGTGGACATATCAATGATGCATCTACTTCATCAGATCCGTGCAGACATTTACATCTTCAACAAAATCTTCAAAGAGCACAAACTTGCACAATTGCGAGGTCTTCTTGGAGTGAAGGACATGGTTGCTTAGCAACTGCCTTTTGTTCCTTTTCGTATTTTTTTTATGCATTGTAATTTGAGCGGGGGGTTTTCCCATGAGGTTTTCCCTCTTTCCTCATTTATTTTAGTGTATCTTTTGTATTTGGGTACCTAACATGGCCTCATTGTTGGGACCCATTCTTTATTTTCACCATAGTGATGTTCAGGGGGGGGTGTTGGAGTTACTTCACACGCACCTAGGATTTATTGTTCCCAAGGTTTTTCCTTGTTTATTAGTCATTATCTAGTCTCCTATATTTTAGGGGAGAATATTCCACCTGGAGAATATTCTCTTTCAGTTGACACTTCAGTTTGATTAGTTGAGTTGAGTTTATATGTTGCATTGGTTTTGTCACCATGCAACATTGGGATCATCACCAAATAATGTGAACTTGCCTTGGGATCATCACCAAACTAGCGCATTACCCTTGATTTCATGATTTAACTCCTCACTACTCTTTGTTCAATCAGTTAACTGAAGACTAGTTGACTATTTAACTCAGCTAGGTGGAAGTTCACTCTCGTAACTGCCTGAGAGACTAAACTAGGTGGCAGTTTACTCCTGTAACTGTTGGTGTGTTTCCATATCACTTTAGACCACCACTATGGCTCATTATTTACTCATGTATCATATATCTATTGTAAATTATTCACTCTTTGAGTGTGGAATACGGTTAATCAAAATTCTTCCTTTCTTTTCTCTCCTTCTTCTTTATCAATTTCTCTTTGCAAATGTGTGTAGTATTTTCTAGCTAGATCTATTTTGTGCAAGTTCAACACATTTAAATTGGTCACCATGCTAGGGAAATGACCTTCAACCTCTCCTTATGCCATATTAAAATAAAATAAATAAAGAAAGATAAAAGGCAATCGATGGGCTTGGAAAAAGTGCATTGTGGACGAAGGCACCACACACCCTCTACAAAGGCATCCATGAATGAGACACTACGCCCCCTTGTATGTCATGAGCCATATGCCCATTGAGTCTTGGCCCCAACCACCTCATACACTTTACATGGCTTAGAGAGGGACCTCTTGGAATCTCTCCTTGACCTAGGGAAGGATCTACCCAATAGGACACCTCATCAACCCTGCCATATTTAAGCTTGACAATTCACATAGTGTCTTTGAGTTGTTAATAGTTTGATATAGTGATATTTGATGCACATGCTTAGATGGCTTATTTATTGATTGGATTCACTTATCATAATGTTCTGACTTGATATCCTTGGAGGGCATGCTCATCTGTCTTTATAGGACCTAGCTGGTGGACAATTTTGGGAGAACAAGCCTAGCTTGGGCTTCCATGGGGCTACAATCACATAGGTTGGATGCCAGGGCCCCGTATGTCGGATGAGAGAGATAAAAATTGGAAGGACTTGATGATGAATTGGACAACCTATCCCAACCCCTACTTTCCAAACGATTTTCCCAAGAGGGGAAAATTGTTCCACTTTTGAGCTTGACGTCATGATCTTGGGGGCTAGGGCATGGTGGTGAGGTGCCACTCTTTGATACATGGATGTATGAGGAGGAGAAGGGTCTTCACCATGATATGGGTGCCTAGATTCTTGACACGTGGCCTTTGGAGGTCCATCCATGCTTCTCCAACACCAACGACTTCCTCAAAGTGGAAAAACGTCCCCTAAAGGGGTGACGTCCTCCTAAATTAGGGTTTAGTTTGTGCAAAAAGTGAAATCTTTAGTGAATTTTTTAATATTACTTTGTTAAGGGGGGAATATTAGGGTTGTTGACCCCTAATCTTGTGGTTTACTCCTTATTATGTGGAAAAAATATTGTAGCTACATTTAGTATAAATAAAGATCATAAGATCTCATTTTAAACATAACTCTCCCTCTTGTGAGATGACTTGGTCTGAAATTTTTTACCCCCTTATCTCTTTTCATCTCTTGTGCACTTGTTTATGGTTATTCATTGGTGAATGGTTGATGGAAGTCTAATGCTAGCCTTGGATGATTCTTTTCTAGCTCTTGTGGTGGATTGTCTTAGCATTTCTCTTGATCTTGGTATGGTTTTTACTCTCTTGCTATCATTTTATTCAATTCAAGTATTGTTATGCTAGGATCTAGGTGGGAAGTATAAGGAAATACAACCCCATTATAGTCTTCACCATTTTATTGCTTCATCTCATTCTTTATATTAGGGTTTGCTAAGAGATGTATAAGGGCATACGCCCTCTTAGCTTAAACCCTAGCCTAGAGAAACTTGCCTTGGGAAATAAAAGGGCTTACACCCCCAAGGAGATAACTTCTCTAAGATATTGTTTATTTGACTCCATTAACCCAATAATAAAGGCACTAGTCATACTTTTTTGCATTGGAGATATAAAATCATTGCCTTGGGAAACACAATTTTTGGTCATTTAAAAGATTTATTGCTTGAAGTTGGTTTGCCTAATTGAGAGGACTCTTCCCCTACTAGGGTGTCCCCTCTCTCCCACTACTTCTTGCTTCTTTTATAGAATTACATATTCAACCATTAGGGTTGCAGAAACCCTAACTTACTTGCTTTAATAACTCTCTTATCAACTATTGGATTTTGCTCAAAGTTTGCACACTTACTCTCCTTGGCCTAGTGCACTTTTTGGAAACATTTGAGGGGATTTCAGTGGATGATTTTATTTTTGTAATACATTGAATTTTACAACCATAAGGCTGATATAATTTGATGCAGACAAGTGTTCACAACAACCTTATCTTTTGTGCTAGAATATTGGCTTTTCATCTTGAGTTTAGCTAGTCTTTCTCTTGTAATTTCTACTTGATCTCTAGCACATATTGAGCAGCTTATAGTACCATTTACTTGTTGATATATATTGGTATATACTTCTGCAAATTAGGTACAACAAGATTAACTTTCTGATTCAACTAACATCTATTATTGCAAAGTGTGTTTTCTTGTGTCCTGGGCAGGTACAATCATTCGAAGACGTACTATACATGTGGGGCAGCAATTACTTGGCTTGCAAGGCATCTCTTCCTACCTTTCATTCCACTTGGAATTGACCTCTAGGGGATTCATTTCCACTTCCCTCCATGTCCATATCAATCCCCATAGGGTCACCAAGATCGCCTCGCTAGAGTGACCTAGTCACCCTTGAAGTGCGGGACCTACATAGAGGTGACATTGGGTGTAGGATTCCCAAGTTGTAGCACTCGTTTTTGTGGTTGGGTCGGGATTTTCCAAAACTACAACCTGTGCTATAACAATCCCTACTTAAGTCCCCTTCATATATGGATATAGTAGTGAACTCTCCAAGAAGGGTGGCTACATCATCTGACCCCTTGAATTGTTACTGAAATCTTGTATTCATATAGTCATAGATAGTAATCTAGTCATTTGGAAGGGTCATAAATCATATGGTAGAGTCTCCTTCTAAGGTTTGGAAAAATAGTTGAACAACTATGTTCTCATATTAAACTCTTACAAATAAGAAAGTATCATAGAATCCTTGAAAATGGCCTTTAGTAGGGATAGATCCATCTACTTTGAATGTGGGGAGTGTATCATATACTTTATCTAACTTCTCATCTAAGTTTAGATTTATATTAAGGTGATGAATGGGTTGCTATAGGAAATCCATCTTCCCAAATGGAGCATTCTTTGTAGGAGGACTATGCAAGGTTATAATAACTCATGGTCGAGCTATTGAGATTCTTTTACTAGAACCTAAGTTTTGTAGACTTGATTATGTTACTAAAATTCAGAAGGGCCTAAAGTCTTAAACAATTGACCAAGTCGACTACTAAGTCAACTTCCTAGATTTTGAAAGCATTAGTCTCTTAGCCTATAGAGTGTTACACTGAAATGGAGAAGAAGTAGTGTTGACATAGGACCAAGGTGCAACACTCCTTCAAATTCGAGAAGTGTTTTTAGGTGCAATTGTAAAACCAACAACCTTAGGTTGTCACTTCTCAACCTATTTGAGGTATCCTTATGAATTATGATTCTTTATAAATCAAATTGATTTGCTCGTGATGTTGCAAATTAATGTCGTGTTGCTCAAATTTGCTTAGGATAACTTTAGAAGCATCAACTCCTGCAACCAAGTGGCTCTCACTAGGAAAGACAATACTTGCGACAAAGATGTCAAAGAGAGGAAATCTAAAAGTTCTAATTATCTTTAAATTTTTACTCTAATTTTAACTTAGATCATCATCTTTGGCTATCTCTAGGATTTGAATTTTGAATTTTAAGGTTTTATTGTTTTATTAGGTTGCAAGACCACAAATGGTTTGCTTCGAGTTGGGGCACTTACTTTTATCTTCTCACCTCTTGGAGACTTGTCATGTAGTGTACTTGATCTGAAAATAGGGGCTAACTTGTTTTTATATGCCTTAAAATAAACTTAATTAAAATAAACTTTAAGACCTTGCTCAATGTCTTAGTTGTCCAAGAGGATTTATGTGTCAAGTTTAGGCTCCTTTTAGGTGTTTATGTGTGAGGTTTTTTAAAGGTTAAATATTTTGTTTAAAGAATACAACATCAAACATAAATTGCAACAAATAATAACCAACATACTCACAACAACAACAACAACATGATAAAGGAGTTCACCCCCAACTGGGCTACATCTCCTTGAACCTCCATCAATGGACTAGGATCTTTGGGATTAGTTTGTCTAATTTATTTTACCAGCTGCTTCTCAACTCCAATGGATTTAATGATTGTACCATTGGGTTTAGAATACATAAAACCCCCAAAACTGACTGTTAGATCTCTGAAAACAGACCATGGCTCATCTAGGCATGACCTCTTCTATTGGTGGCCTTGAGATTCCCTAAGCTTCTTTGTGCCCAAAACACCTGTAAAAGTCCTCAAATGCCTATGCAAACTGTTCCAATGAGTTCATAGAATATCAATTAGTCAGTCACTGAAAATGGACCTTGTCTCCCCTGGACATGACCTCCTTCACTGGTGGCCTTGGGCTCCTTGGAGCTCTCTGAAACTTCCTTGTAGAAAAACATGCAATAGAAGTCTCCAAATTCCTTTGAAACCTATACCAATGGATTCGGAACATCCAAAAACCCCTAGCTAGGCTTTTTCGGCACCTGGTTTGGCCAAGAAACAAAGAAGATAGACCTCCTACAAGTTTTCTCCTTCAAGCTTATTGTCTTTGGTTCGCCAAATCACACCTCTTGTGTGAGTAACCTGGATTTTGGGCATTTCCCATGCCTAAACCTAGCACGTGCGCCATTTTCCAAAAATTGCGTAATTTTTCGCACGGTTAGGGGACTTAGCACCCAAACCGGTTGAGGTGTTGGACGCGTGGGTCATGTGACCACGTCCCCGCGCATTTGTTGGGCACCCATTGCTACGGCCCAAGAGGTGACAAGTGTCAAGCATAGGGAGAGATCTGATTGCAAGCGTTTGTGGTAGTAAAAAGTGTCGAGCGCATGGGGGAACCGTTTGAAACCCGCACATACTCTGTGTGTTGATTTCGTATGGGAAGGCACACATAACCAGGGGTTGGGACTAAGCACTAGCCCAGACCCCGCCAAAACTATACCATAAATCAAATTTAAATATATTAAAACATGTTAAATGGTAAGAAATATAGTGTGGGCGGGCTGGTAGCCCAACCCATGCCATGTCACTGCCACCTATGCGGGAGGTCCGATGTTCGACCCCCGCGGACTCCAAATAAATTTTACCCTATACCAAGGTGCCACGTGGCAGCCCATGCCTGGGCCATGTGGCACCACACAATTCGTCAACGATGCCACGTGTCATAAAAATATTCGCCCATGCATTTTCTAAATCAGCACTTACCAACTCATCCTTGCCAACTCATCATTGACACGTCACCTACCACGTGTGAGTTCGTACCCTACCATGTCAGCCTATATGGACTGTACAGTCAACAAAATTTTACTTGTTTGGAAAAATGATCAGAACATGATATATCACTCATCTTATGTCTGTTTGAACCCGTTCGAGTTGTGTTGGGTTCGTGAGGATGAGGCCTACGCATCTGTCTGTTTTTAAGTGATTCTGAGCACTTTGATTTTTGGGCTAAATTTTGACCCCTGGTCCAGATTTTGATCACTTATTCCCATTGAATGGATTTTGGTCGCACAAAAGCTGATGATTATCTTCCTGATATTCAATACTCTTCTTCTTCGAAGTTCTATCAACTTATTCTACTTGAAAAGTCTCTTTGGCAATCACCTTGGTACCTTGACATGCCTTGCACTGCAACTGGCTATGTCCCTCAACCACTGTTCTCTAGTTGTTGCTGACACACTGTTCTCTTTGTGCTTGGAAAAATTTCAGCCTTCCCAATGAGAATCAAGTCCCTCTTTTTATCTCTTGGCGTCAACACAATCCGCTCTACAATGGCTGCAAAATGATTTCCTACGACATCTTGTCACAAACCAAGAAAACCATCAATCTTGTAAACAAACTTTATACAAGAATGAAAATGATGCCAACCAACTCTTTTTCTCTTCAAATCCATAACTATCGCATCTTGTACCTCATGAAAGTACATGGTGTTTTCCTGCATCTTGGTGTACTCAATATTGACTTACAAGTCGACAAACACCATCGACTAAACATAAGTCGAAAAACATGATCGGCACAACATAGTCATCAATAAAGCATTGACCCAAGTCGAGACTCATTTCAAACATATCGACATTCCAAAATTCGACATTCATGATACACAACCATGTTACATTCATGAGTCACTCATAATTAAACTATCACAAAGTTCATTGTTTACACACATACAAAATCACATGCATGTGCATAGCTCTTCAACTCTCCTTCAAGTACAAACATAAGTACTTAAACCCAAAAACATGTGGGTACTTAAGAGCTGAAATGAAAAGATATATGGCTGCAATAATTGAGTATCATACCCATCTTTTACACCCTCTCGGTGAAGTTGTGCAACAACAAGAATGCCTTCAATAGAATCGCATTCACATGCAATCTTTCATCATACAATTATGATAAGCTACTTCAACTTGTCATACTTTCAACAAAAATGCATACATAAGTCTGAAATGTGCATCTACAAACAGAGAAATGCAATCCTTACTTGTTTAAGAAATCTAACCATTTCTTACCAAGCCAATTCAATGGTGACTTTTCCTGCTGAAAATCCTCTTCTTGTGAATCATCTTGACTCACGTCGATGATGGAATCTCCTCTTCCATTCTTGTCAGTCTCTTTATCCATCTTCTTCATGTGTTGTGGATGAGTGGTTGGATGCAATGTCCAACATTGGTCAATGAGATAACCCCTCTTCTGGCAATGAGTGCAAATCTTTTGCATCTTTTTTTCAAGTTTCCTTTGCTTGGAAAGTTTCTTGAATGGGGCCAATATTTTCCAACATCTTGAAACATGATTGTTATCTAAACCACAATATGTACATGGACTTTTTCTCCCATTTTTACATGAAAATTTACCATGCTCAATATAATCAAAAGCAATTGATTTATAGGTAGAAATATACCTTGAACATTCACCTTTATCGCCTTCTTGAGGAGGTGAATTTGAAGAGTTACTAGCTCTCTTTTGAAGACCAACAACAATGTTCTTGTCCTCATGTCTATCACAACTCTCTTGTTTCACACATTTGCATTCATCTTGAACACACACTTTGCATGCTTGAGGGATTGAACTTGCAACAAAAGTTGTTCTTGGAACTGTTTCCCTTGTCTCCTCAACTTTGGAATATGCTCCATCTTTCTGTTCATATCCAATACCCCAATACTTGGGCCTCTCCTCAACAACAATAGGCTCAACAATGCCTTGTGCATGTTTGCCTAACCCTCTACCTTCATAGCCCATTTTTAACAATAACTTGGACCCTATTCCTCTAGTATGATTTTCAAAAACACCAAAGCATTCAACTTGACAGGAATTTGAAGAAAAACTAGCATTACATAACTCATGCTCATGCATGTACTTGGTAAGGGTTTCCTTTGCCTCATGGAGCCGAGTCTCCATCTCATGCAACTTTTCAAGAAGCTGGTGCTTCTCCTCCTTCATGGCCATCATCTTCTCTTGAAGGACAGTGCTCTCCTTCCTATCTTCCCACATCTCTTGCACCATGTTTCTCACGGTTACAAACTCCTTCAACATCTCTTTGTCAAATAACTTGGCTAATGAAGACGTATGATAATTCTCATTGTTTGAAGCTTCCTCCATCCTTGCAAGGTATCAAACTTCAACACAAAACTTGCACAATAATACCAATAACTAAATCTCTAGTTATCAATGGAAATCACATGAGAAAAACTATGCTCTGATACCACCTAATCTGAAAATAGGGGGCTAACTTGTTTTTCTATGCAAGCACCATCTACTCCATTAAAATAAACTTCAGGACCTTGCTCAATGTCTTAGTTTTGCAAGAGGATTTATATGTAAAGTTTAGGCTCCTTTTAGGTGTTTTTGTGTGAGGTTTTTTTAAGGGTTAAATATGTTGTTTAAAGAATACAACATCAAACATAAATTTTGACAAATAATAACCAACAAACTCACAACAACAACAACATGATAAAGGAGTTCACCCCCAACTAGGCTACATCTCCTTGAGCCTCCATCAATGGACCAGGTTCTTTGGGATTAGTTTGTATAATTTATTTTACAAGTTGCTTCTCAACTCCAATGGATTTACTGACTGTGCCATTGGGTTCAGAATACATAAAAAACCCAAAAATGATTGTTAGATCTATGAAAACAGACCATGGCTCATTTGGGCATGACCTCTTCTACTGGTGGCCTTGAGCTTCCCTGAGATTCTTTGTGCCCAAAGAACATGTAAAAGTCCTCAAATTCCTATGAAACCTATTCCAATGAGTTCATAGCATATCAATTAGCCAAGAATGATTATTTATTCACTGAAAATGGACTTTGGCTCCCTTGGACATGACCTCCTTCACTAGTGGCCCTGGGCTCCTTGGAGCTCTCTGAAACTTCCATGTAGAAAAACATACAATAGAAGTCTCAAAATTCCTTTGACACCTGTACCAATGGATTCAGAACATCCAAAAACCCCTATCTGGGATTTTTTGGCACCTGGTTTGGCCAAGAAACGAAGAAGATAGACCTCCTACAAGTTTTCTCCTTCAAGCTTGTTGTCTTTGGTTCGCCAAATCACACCTCATGTGTGAGTAACCTAGATTTTGGGTGTTTCCCGTGCCTAAACCCATCTCGCACGCCATTTTCCAAAAAATGCACAATTTGTCGCACGGTTAGGGGACTTAGCACCCAAAACGACGGAGGTGTTAGACGCATGGGTCATGTGACCACATCCCCGCTCATTTATTGGGCACCCATTGCAACGGCCCAAGAGGTGACAAGTGTCGAGCGTAGGGAGAGATCTGATTGCAAGTGTTTGTGGTAGTGAAAAGTGTTGGGTGCATGGGGGAATTGTTTGAAACCCCGCGCGTACTCCGTGTGTTGAGGTTGTATGGGAAGGTGCACATAACCGGGGGTTGGGGCTAAGCCCCAGCCCAGACCCCGCCAAAACTATACCATAAATCAAATTTAAATATATTAAAACATATTAAATTGTAAGAAATATAGTGCGGGCAGGTTGGTATCCCATCCCATGCCAAGTCACTGCCACCTATGCGGGAGGTTCGACATTCGACCCCCGCAGACTCCAAATAACTTTTACCCTATACCAAGGTGCCACGTGGCATCACACAATTCGCCAACAATGCCATGTGTCATAAAAATATTCGCTCACACATCTGCCAAATCATCACTTGCCACATCATCCTTGCCAACTCAACATTGACACATCACCTGCCACATGTGAGGTCGTACCCTGCCACGTCAGCCTATACGGATTGTACAGTCAACAAAATTTTGTATGTTTGGCAAAATGATCAAAACATGATATCTCACTCATCCGATGTTCATTTGAACCCATTTGAGTTGTGTTGGGTTCGTGAGGACGAGGCCTACGCACCTGCCCGTTTTGAAGTGATTCCGAGCACTTTGATTTTTGGGCTAAATTTTGACCCTTGGTCCAAATTCTGATCAGTACATCAGGACAAAACACATCCAAGATCTTGAGGTCTCGGGATCATTGTGGAAGGGAGCTTCCCATCTAGGATTTCCAAACCTAACACCTAAATAGTGGTAGTTGATTAATAATAGTAATAATCACCACCATCATCTTCTAACTACTATAATATGAAATCTAATCTAATTGCTAAAAAATAACCAGAATATAAGTAACTTAAGATTGTTAATGCTATAAAAGAGAAATGAAAACATTGTATAATGAAAATTAAGCCCCGATACTTGGGATTTTTTGCAAGGTATCCCATGGCACAAACCAAAACAAGAGTAATCACATTAAGTAACCTAAAAGAGTAAGAAGTAAAACCAAAATTAATATTACAATGATATAAGTCATTGACTCATGGACTGAAAAAGTAAGGCTAAGATTTCAACAATAGATTAAATTCTACTAAAGAAATTTTAATAAATATAAATGAAATATTATTTTTAATATAAAATGAAAAAAAAAATAGATTTCAAATAAATAGTGTTAGCTCTGTGTCAAATAGTGTTCAACCTATTAGCAATTTAGCACACAAACTAACACCTTTAGATTGAAGTCTCAAAAATAGGGCACTAGACTTTTGGAACTAGGAGGTTGGCCATTGTCACTTCACTAACTCTCCATTGCACTTTAGACTAGGGTAAATGGAATCCTAACCAAGGGGGGTTTTCCCTATGGGTTACTAAGCTCAATGTATATGTAGTAGTAGTGGGAGTGAAAGACAACTTGACAACAATGCAACAAATGGAAAATGGAAAAGTAAAAGGTTGGGGAATGATGGACAAGAGAGACTAGTGCCTTTCTTGTTTGGGTAATGGAGTTTCGTAGCAAATCAAGGGTTATAAGCAACCAATTGGTGTGCCATACAACCTCTTTAATTTGGTTCAAAAAACTAACTTAAGGGAAAGCAAACAATCAATTGATGTGAATTACTTAACCCTTAATTTGGTTGCTTG
>ML800497.1:237332-281553 GCA_009831015.1 Picea engelmannii
TCTGTCCCACATACTCCAAAAATTCTACAAAATCCATTGTTACATATGTTTGGAAAATATTTTTAATTTTTCAACACAAGATTCCAGCCTATGTGACTTCCCATAAGGATCAATATCTACAACATTAACATCATTTTCTTGAGTAGTTTCTTTTTCATATGAAATTGAAACAAATTCTTCTTGACTTATTACTCCATATCGTTCACTAGTATACTCAAGCAAGAAGATTGATGCTTCATTTTTACACCCATTTCATCCGAGAGAATATTGGAAGTGTCATTTAATGTTCTAACATCATATTATCAAGTTGCCTTCTTATTTCATTATAAATCATAACCCAAACATATGCATCGTCTAAGCCTTTAATATGATTGTCATCAACCATCCGAGCTTCTTGAAAAACTAGGATGAAATATTAAAATGAAGATATTTCCCTTGGGCTAAGACTACAAAACCATCATCTTACTTTCTCTTGCAATGAAAGGGGAAACATTTTCAACATCGGGTCTTTATGGATAATGTTAAATTCTGCAATGAATCTAATGAAAGATATAGAAACATCTTTGTTCCCATAGAACTTTGGAACATTTTTATTCCATAACTTATAATTGAATTCATATGGATATCCATATATGCATGATAAATATAGATAGGAAAATATTTTTGCATCCAACTCATTTCAAGATTGAGCCATAATCTTCATTTCAAATCTGCAAATATGAAATATAGGCTCATTATACGTCATACCAAATCTAAAAATGTAAAGTGGAGTCACCAAGGTGAACCTTTGATACCTTCACAATGTGCTTGTTTCACCCTACAAGCACAAGTCTTCAAAACTTTCAAAGGAAAAGGGTTTCTTCCCTTTATGGAGTTGCCATATGAGAAAGATATTCAAGTACAATAGTTTTTGTTGATCTACAAGATCCGGGAAATAGACTTCATCCCTAGAAACAACGCCAAAAATGTTACCACACAAACTAGTGCATTTAGCTCAAATTCCCAAAGATGGGTGCTAGCCTTGTGGAACTTGGGAGGTTTTCCATTATCACCTCACCAACTCTCCTTTTCACTTTAGACTCACAAAAATTTTCATGGTCAATAAGGGTTTCCCTACGGGTTAACTGGGCTCACTTCATGTAGTATAAGTGGGATTAAGGAGAACCTAGCAATAATGCAAAATGGAAATGATGTAATGAATCAGATGGGCTTGGGGTGATAAGTGAAATGGAGACCAGTGCCTCACCTACTTGGGCTATGGAGTCACTTGGATAATTCCGAGACAGAAAATTGAGGGTTTATAGAAAGCCAATTGACATGTTTTAAACACTTAAACTTGGTTCAACATTATATTTTAGGGATTAGGGTTTTACAAAATCAATGAGGTTGAGGGTCACTTAAGATGCCTTCTCAAAACAAGTGTAAGGTAGCCCCTACCCTGAGCCTGTATACATACATGCCTACTACTTAAATATTATCATATTATCCCATATACATACATACATACCTAGAGGTGCACATGACCTTTGAAATTTCAACGTTAAAAGTGTTGCAAAACCCCAAAGATGAGTTTTACATTAGTTTATCCTTGTGATATTCTTAGTTACCAAAATGAGATAGGTCAATAAATTATAGAAACACTACGTCAAATAAAGAATCACTATTTCTATGGAGGCATGTCTTCTCCTTATGCTATCCTTATGTATTGAAATCATATGAGTCAATTGTTTATGATTGCAGTGTCGTGTGACATTCTCTAGGTCATTCTCCTCTAGACTGAGTTGAGACGGTTTGTGAGAGAGCCCATGTGTTGGGTGTGCCCATGTGATGGGTGTGGGTCAGACTCTGGACTAAGTTGTGATGACGTGTGGTCTCTTGTCTACTCCTCTGGACTGAGTTGAGATGACTTGAGATGGTCTCTTACCTTGTACTCCTCTGGACTGAGTTGAGTCGGCTTGATATGGTCTCCTGCCTTGTACTCCTATGGACTTAGTTGAGTCGGCTTGAGATGGTTCTCCAGATGGTACTCATGTGGACTCATTTCAGTTAATTTGTTGAGTGTGATATCCCTGTGGGTGAGCACAGGTGGATGTGTCCCTAGTGGCTGAGCACTAGAGGATGAGAGATATCCTTGCTATATTGTCTGAGAGTAAGATTTGTTATAACCATATTTCGTGTTGTAAAAGGTACAAGTCAGCCCCACCATGTAAAGATAATTAATATTGTATCAACGATTAATTATATTATTCAGTTGAAGAGGTCGGCCCTATTGTGCCAATAGACACACCTATTGTTGTGTCAGGTCTTGTATAAATAGGAGGAGATCCCCATTGTGGATCTCACTCACTCACTTGTCATCTCATAATTTCATACCTACTTGTACGAATGAAGTGTGCATCTCTCTTGGGCGCAAGTTTCAAGGTCAAGTAGCACCCTCTTGTGTGCTCTAGGGTTTATAGTGTGGGTGATATTCTCTTGACTCTATAGCAAAGGATTGTTGGGTTTTTCCCTTGATTGAGAAGGGTTTTCCCAGGGTAAACTCTTGTGTTCTTGTGTATGGTTATTCTTCTTGTGATCTTGGTTACTACAACACTTGTGTATGGTATTGTTGCATTGTTTATGGTTCAAGTACATGATAAATTGAAATAAACCACATGTGCATGAGCTAAGCATTAAAATTCAACATGGTATCAGAGCAGAGTTCCTTAAGTGACCATTGCACAAGCTATTAAAGAGCCAGTCGTCACATTCTTGTTGCAACTGCAAAAACGTTCTTCCTTCTTTTTCCAGTTTCAATACCTTCCACTTGAGTGTTGGGGCTAATTTTTGCATAGGAGTGTACAACCTCCTTCAGCACACCTCCTGCAACTCTCATATTTCAATTTTGAGAATTTTTTATTTTTGGCCCCTGGGGTTTCTGTAGAATTTCGGCCTCTAGGGTTTTTGCAACTTATTGAAGAATTTTTGCATCTCACCACGGTTATTTTGACTTTACAAGGCTTATTGTTGGCAGTAATAAGTCCAACGAAAGCTAAGGTTGCTAGCCTAGCCTAGCCATTAAGTTTCCTATCCTAGTCGTTAGGGTTTGTGGAAGAATCTGCAAACCATGAGGAACAAAATTTTGGTGGAAGATAAGCTTGATGGATCAAGCAACTTCAGTTCCTAGAAACCAAGACTACAAATTACCCTGGAAGAGGATGACCTATTGAGTTTGATAGAAAAGACTCTACCAGAAACAACTAGCGATGAAGAGAAGGATGATTGGAAGGTAGATGATGTCAAAGCAATGAAGATAATCATATATTCAATGAGAGATCATATATTACCTTGTATTGCTACCTTGAAGACATCTTATGAGATGTGTGATGCATTAAAGAGAATGTTTGAGAGAAACAACACAAAAAAATCTCTTACATTGAAACACCAACTTCAAAATATCAAGATGACGAAAGTTGACACCATTGCCACCTTCTTCATGAGAATCTCAAAGATCAGAGATCAACTAGGTGCCATTGGAGAAACCATAACAAACAGAGAACTTTTCATGACTACTCTCAATTATCTTCCAAGACATTGGGAACCATTTATTCAAAGTATCAGTGGAAGAGCAGATCTACCTGAGTTTGATCATCTATGGATAGACTGCACCCAGGAAGAAACCAGAGTTATAGCCAGAGGAGTGTAAGACTCCCATCATGATGACAATCAATCTCTTGCTTCTCATACAAAGAGAGGAAGAAGAAATAGAAGAAGTTTTAGCAAAGCATTCAAAGACAATAAAACTTCAGCAGCTCCAATTCATGAACAGAGAAAAGACATATCAAGGATTCAATGTTTTAGATATGACAAGCATGGACACATTGCGAGAAATTGTCATACTAGGAAGAAAGGAAGACAACTTGCATACACTGCCAATGTTGATCCATAACCACATTAGAGAGATGAAGACACAAAAAATGAAGCATTCTTCTTCATATCAACACTCTCAGGTACGGTTCCTACGGATAGTGACATTTGGTTAATTGATAGTGGCGCTTCCAGACACATGACTAGCTACAAAGAACATCTTACAGACCTTGCTGAGAAAGATTCTAGTCTACATGTTGCACTTGGAGATAATGCCAGATATATTATGAAAGGAGTTGGAACTTCTACATTCCAACTAGATTCTAACATACCACTTCAGTTGAGTGAGGTACTATATGTACCTGGGATGAAAAGGAACCATGCCTATGTTTCTACCTTAGATGATAAAGGCTACAAGGTTACCTTATCTAAAGGAAAATTTCTTGCATGGCAAAAGAACTCACACATGGATTCTTCCTAGGTGATTGGTGTTCGAGAAAACGGTTTGTACAGATTGACTCTCCAACCAGTCCAAGCCCTGTTACATGATACTATCGGTTTGAGCGAGTTATGGCATAGGATGCTTGCTCATTTACATTATAGAGCACTTCCCGCTCTAGGGAATATGGTAACAGGCCTTCCATAGATACATGTTCGACATAATGGAATTTGTAGAGTTTGTACTCTTGGAAATAATGTCAAGGGGTCCTTCTTGAGAAGTGACAACAGATCCAAGGGGATCTTGGACTTGATACATTCAAATTTGTGGACCCATGATTGTTGCTTCCTTGAACGGATATTTGTACTATGTGCTCTTCATCGATGATCACTCTCAGAAGATGTGGATTTACTTCTTGAAGACCAAGGATGGAGTCCTTGCGAGATTTCAAGAGT
Source organism: Picea engelmannii (assembly GCA_009831015.1). Lineage (NCBI taxonomy): Eukaryota > Viridiplantae > Streptophyta > Pinopsida > Pinales > Pinaceae > Picea > Picea engelmannii. Next base: position 242,073 of record ML800497.1, read on the forward strand.
TTAAAGCTCAAGTTGAGAACCTGACCAGGAGGAGGATCAAGGTGTTGAGATCAAATAATGGAGGAGATTACACCTCCAGGGATTTCAATGATTTCTATATTGAGGCAGGGATCAAGAGAGAGTGCATCATTCCTTATAGCCCTCAATAAAATGGGGTTGCAGAGAGGAAGAACATAACCATTATTGAGGAAACCAAAGCGATGAAACATGATCAGAATCTACCTATGATTCTGTGGGCAGAGGCATCCATGATAACAGTGTATGTTCAGAATAGGAGACCTCATTAGATTTTTAAGAACATGACTCCCGAAGAAGCCTTCATTGGAGTGAAGCCTAAGGTTGGACACTTCAGGATATTTGGGTGTCAAGTATACTTTCATGTACCCAAGGAGAAGAGGACCAAGCTAGACCCTTCAGGAAGAAAGGGTACATTTGTGGGATACAATGAATCTTCAAAGGCATATCGGATCTACATCTCTGGTCAGAGACAGATCGAGGTGAGTAGAGATGTCATATTTGGGGAAGAGATAGCCTTTCGAAGATCCAGAGAATCTTAGATGGATATTGATAGCAAGAAGAATGAAGAGATAGTACCTTCTCCCCCTTCAGCAATTCAGAGGGAGACAGTTATTGATCCTGTTGATCCCATAGCTCCAGTTGATGTTCCCAGAGACACTGCAGTAGGCCATAAGAGGCCTTCTTGGGTTCAACAGACTCTCCAAAAGGCAAAGGGACATGCAGCTCCTCGTGGCACTTTCCAAGAGAGAAAAAAACCACAAATATTTTCGATCTATGTTTCATCTATGAGCCACATAATTAATACTAAGCCTTCTTGTCATGGAGAAGCAATAGGTCAGCAGGTTTGGAAATATGCCATGACAAAAGAGTATCAGTCCATCATGAAGAATGATGTATGGGATATTTTTCCGAGACCAGAAGGGAAGTATGTAGTGACTTCCAAGTGGATCTATAAGATCAAACATGTTGTTGATGGAAGTGTCGAGAAGTACAAAGAGAGATTTGTGGCTAGAGGATTCTCTCAGGTGGAGGGAATAGATTATGAGGAGAAATTTTCTCTTGTTTCCCAATACACTTCCATCCGTATGATTATTTACCTAGCTGCACCCATGGGTTTGAGACTGCATCAGATGGATGTAAAGACAACCTTTCTCAATGGTGACATTGAGGAATAATTTTACATTGAGAAACTAGATGGATTCGTGATACATGCGTAGAAGTCTCATGTGTCTAGGTTGAAGAAAGCCATGTATGGACTAAAATAGGCACCTCGTGCGTGGTATGAGAAGATTGATGGATACCTCATGAGTTTGGGATTCAGAAAGAGTGTTGTTGATCCTAACCTATATTACCACATCATTGGTGACGAGTGCTTGATTTTGGTCCTATACGTTGATGACTTATTCATCACTGGTTCAGAAAGTCTTATTCTTGAATGCAAGTGTGCATTGACTTCTGAATTCAAGATGAAGGACCTTGGTATGATGCACTACTTCTTGGGACTAGAAGTATGGTAGAGGATTGATGAGATTTTCTTGTGTCAAGGAAAATATACAGTCGATATATTGAAGAGATTCGGTATGATAGACTACACATCCATGCCTACACTGATGGTGATGAATTTGAACAAGATGAACATGGATTCTTCTAAGTCATGCGAGATTGATCCACATATTTATAGACAGCTGATTGGATCATTGATGTATCTGGTTAACACCAGACCTGATATATGCTATACAGTGAGTGTACTCAGTCAGTTTATGAGTCAGTCGAGACAGACACACTGGATAGAAGTGAATCATGTGTTTATATATCTATAAGGCACAATTGGTTATGGCCTGATATATGCCTCCAGTGTAGACATGAGATTGCAGAGATATGACAATGCAGATTGGGAAGGAAGCGTAGTGGACCGGAAGAGCACATCTGGTTTTTGTTTCACTTTGGGATCTGCCATGGTTTCCTGGTGCAGCAGGAAACATACTTATGTTTCCTTGAATACTGTAGAAGCAGAGTATATTTCATTGTGTGTGGAAATCCGTGAAGCAGTGTGGCTTCGCAAGATCCTTGCAAACTTATTTGGACATGAGATGGATTCCATTTTTATCCATTGTGATGACCAGAGTTGTGTGAAGCTCTCCAAGAATCCTGTGTTTCATGATAAACCGAAACACATTGAGATCAAATACCATTATATCATAGATATGGTGCAGAGGAAAGAAGTACATGTGGAGTACCTTTCTACACACGAGTAGGTTGCATATGTCTTCACCAAACCGCTTGCCAGGACGAAGTTCAAGTAATACCGTGAGAGACTTGGCCTGGTGGAGAATGCCTCCCTAGCTTAGAGGGAGTGTTGATGATTGCAGCGTTGTGTGACATTCTCCAGGTCATTCTCCTCTGGACCGAGTTGAGACGATTTGTGAGAAATACCATGTGTTGGGTGTGCTCATGTGATGAGTGTGCATCAGACTTTGGACTGAGTTTTGATGATGCGTGGTCTCTTTTCTACTCCTTTGGACTTAGTTGAGATGAATTGAGATGGTCTCCTTCCTTGTACTCCCCTGGACTGAGTTGAGTCGGCTTGAGATGGTCTCTTGCCTTGTACTCCTATGGACTTAGTTGAGTCAGCTTGAGATGGTTCTCCAAATGGTACTCATGTGGACTCAGTTGATTTAATTTGTTGAGTGTGACATCCCTATGGGTGAGTACAGGTGGACGTGTCCCTAGTGGCTGAGCACTAGAGGATGAGAGAGATCCTTGCTATATTTTATGAGAGTAAGATTTGTTGTAACCCTAATTTGTGTTGTAAAGGGTACAAGTCGGCCCCACCATGTAAAGATAATTAATATTGTGTCAAAGATTAATTATATTATTCAATTGAAGAGGTTGGCCCTATTGTGCCAATAGACACACCTATTGATTTTTCAGGTCTTGTATAAATAGGAGGAGATCCCCATTGTGGATCTCACTCACTCACTTGTCATCTCATAATTTCAGACCTACTTGTACGGCTGAAGTGCACATCTCTCTTGGGCGCAAGTTTCAAGGTCAAGTAGAACCCTCTTGTGTGCTCTAGGGTTTATGGTGTGGAGGATCTTCTATTGACTCTATACTAAAGGATTGTTGGGTTTTTCCCTTGATTGAGAATGGTTTTCTCAGGATAAACTCTTGTGTTCTTGTGCATGGTTATTCTTCTTGTGATCTTGGTTACTGCAGCACTTTTGTATGGTATTGTTGCATTGTTTATGGTTCAAGTACATTCTAAATTGAAATAAATCACATTTGCATGAGATAAGAATTAAAATTCAACATCAATACCTTATAGAAACACTTTGCCAAGGATCTTTGGAATTATGTCTTATCTTTATGTTATCCCTAGTTATGAAATTCAATATATATTAGGGTGTTGTACAGGGGTGGGACATCAAACCCTTGCTACATGATGAACCATTACCACTTGAATCATAGTAAAAATGTTTAACCTATAAGGAAGATGCTCGTAATTCTTATCAGGAGTGTTGATAATAGCAACATGTCATTTGGAAAATTACCACTAGTTTTGATGTTGCAAATGGATAGTTGTGGAAATTAGAAAAAAATTTGTTACATAATTGTTTTTGCATCCCATTTGATAGGAAGGACAGTCTAGCATATTCTAGAGGTAGATTTCTTCCCAATGGGTCACACAAATAAATATATTAATGGAACATATGGAAGATTATGAATTGTATTCAAACAAAAAAAAATATTTTCATTGCTAGAAATCACGAACACTTATAGGATATGTGATCTAACCAAAGTTGTTTCTCTCATATCTTATTGAAGAAGTATTTGAATTCAAGAGATTTCTTGAGCCATATTAGAACTACAACATAGTGAGTTTTAAAGGATGTTGATGATCTCAATACTTCAAATTTCAACTTGTTGATGGCACGCAATTATGTAATATAAAGCATTAGTTAGGGCTAAAAAATAGTAACCTCTTATCAATGTGTATCATTTGTTGCTTTTATTTTATATCAATTGTCACGACCCCACATGACACCTGTTCTGATCTTGCGATCGTTCACCTTCTGAGGGTGTGAAACACCATGACAACTCTTACTTGGTTGCTTGGCACACCAAGAATACTTCGCTCGGACTAAACCTCTTCACCTAAAGCATACCCATACTCTGTTATGGGCTACCGGTGTGTCACACTCCTACTCTAGTGAAACTCTTGCTTACTTAGACAATTGTTAACACAGTTTAACACTTAGTCTTATTTAAGATTACAATCATGAACATGAGATTCCAAGAGAATAACTATGAAAAAATGAAGGAAAACACAAAAATAGTGTGGGCGACACAAACCATGCATGAAACCTGGCTAAGTCATTTTTATTATAAAACAATTACAATACGAGCGTTATTGGCTCAATTTATAAATTCGGTAGAGTCAAACGACTCACCTGACCTCACCAAGACACTCATACACTAATTTTCCACACTAAGGATTTCTTTTGCAACCATCTCTGCAAGCTCTTGTGGTGCACATCATACGTGCCCACAACCGCAGACTTGTTGTCCTACCACAAAATTTCACCAAGCTAACACATATTTCATTTTTGTCTCACGCATGCCTCCAACAGACCTATTTTTCCAAACTTCCCCAAAACCATCCAAAGCATCCAACTCTTGTCTAATTGTCTTCCATCTTGGTAACTTTTCCTCAATTTGTTGCCTCAAACTTACCTCAAACTTGTTCTCTCCAAATCCTTTCCAATTTCTCTATGCCATCCTTTGGTTGTGTTCCCTTTCTCTTATATGGACTCCAAGGGTCACTTGTGTGAAAAATCATGTTTCTTGGGTGTGTCATACCCTTTTTCAAATCCACACTCTATTAACTCGTTGTTCCCCTTCTGTGGAATCGATGCGCCCATCCAATCTCACGCGCCCCTCAATCGTTTGTCTCTTGGACCGGAGAGCCCCATCTTTGGGCACTCGCCCCCTGCCTTATGTGTTCTCTGATGTCAATTTTCATGACTCCTCATGGGTGTGTCGATGGGGTCATCCAACCTCTCTAGTGCTCCCATGATGTCGAGGGCAGACATGTCCACTCCTTGAGCATGCTCCCAAGTTTCCCTGCCCTTTCCCAAACGCAACCCAAGTCTATGTCAATCGATCTAAAGAAAGTAAGGTGTGTTCCCCCTTGGTGCCACACGTCACCATCATGTGCCCAAGGTGCTCCTGCTCACACTCAAACATCTTTGTTCACCCAATCGATCGCTTATTCCTTATGCTCTTCATCCATTCGGTCGTCGAATCTACCCAAGGAGCGCACACGCTTAGTGGGTGTCATGGGAGACATTACATCCTCCTCCACTCCAAATTTTTGTCGTCCTCGACAACATCCATTGATCTCCATGGCGTCTCTACCCCATCTTTGGATCTCTTCATTTCTCAACGACTATTGTTTCCTCAAATGTTGTCGTCAAGACAAAGTCTCCTTAGGAAGTTATGTGAGTCTATGAAGCATTGTTTCTCTCTGAATTATTTTTTCTTCCATAATTCGGTCATCTACCCATGATTTTGTGCATTGGGTCCCCTTGTGACTTCGACTGATTGGGTAGCTAGTCCAATCATCATGCCTTAGTCTCAAGAACTCACATATTCACGTTCAAACATTTTTTTTTTTTTTTTGAAACTTGTCACATCTGCAACTCTTTGTTTCCTCTAATATATCAAGTCACCCACTCCATTCTCAATATTTTTCATCGAGGCACCTCCTTAAGGCACTCCATTGGCCTCACTGCTTCCCACTGAGACAGTGAGCCAACATGTTGTAGTCTAGTTTGAAGGTGAAGGGATATAGTTGGTTGGGCCATCTCCAATCCATCCCAATGTCATCGGTGAATTGTTACCATACTTTTTTCATTATGTGCATAAGAAGTGGTAAACTTGAACCGATTTTTCCTTCGCACTCCTCCATGATTCATTCTAGCTCAGGAACACACAACCATTCACCATGTCCAAGTTTGCTAGAGGAGGAATTGGCTTCTTACTTGGTTCTCTTCCACCAAGGTTGTTGTGTCTCCCTCATGTTCTCTTGGTTCATGGATGGTATTTGATCATGTTCAACGAATTGTTCCTTAATCCTCATATTTGTGACTTCATTTGTCCTTTGCTTCCACTCATAAACTTTCAAATAGAAATCATCCAAGTCATACATTGTCTTAGACAAATCTCTAAATATCTCTTCAACATTGGTAATCCTTTGTTCCACTGACACGAGCTTCCTTTTGTTCTGTGTGTTAGACTGTCCAACCATCAACCCACATCATCCAAGTTCATCTCCAGAATATTTTTTGTTCTGGTTGTCCGTAACACAACTTAAAAATTATCCATAGGAACAATGGTGAAATTCACCTTTCTACACTAGTGACCAAGCTTCAACGAGATGTCATTGGCCACACCAATGACCCTTTCTACACATGTGTTGATTTCCTTGAAGGTTGTCTGCATTGGTTTAGGCTGCAACCCAAGCCTCTGTACCATGTCTTCCCTCAAAAATTTATGTGTCATGTCATTGTCCACCATGTCTACCACTGACTTTCCATTGAGTTCATCTTGCACATAGAAAAGTTATGTCTCATCTTACTCTTGGCTCTCTATGGATTCACCCTCCTTGACAGTGTTCAAGACCTACAAGACTCCAACATATGGGTTGTCTGCCTTCTCCAAAGCATTCAAATTTTGTTTTAAGGGACAATTCTTCGCATAGTCATCCTTGACACAAATCCAAAATGAAATCGACTTATTCTCTTTCACTGTGTTTGTTTGCTTGGAATTGTCTTCATTGTTTGTGGACGTCTTCGTCTTTTTTTTGTCCTTCCTTTTCCCCTTCCCTTGCTGCTACTTCTCACCTTGGGCATCCTCATTATTCCTAGGAATTGTATTGGGTTCACCTCAAAAGTCCAATTGTTTGTCTGTTACAATGATTGTTCATGCAAGAGTCTACATGTTATGTCATCACAACTCACTCTATTCCCACGATTGAAAACCATTTTTGAAGTGGAAAATTTTTTCTTCTTCTGACATGTATTTGATCTCCAACATGAGCCCTATGAATTCCTTGATGCAGGCTTGGATCTTACCATCATGCTTGAGAGCCAACAATTGATTTCTTGCAATCCATGCTTGGTTCCCCGGACCAAATTGTTCCTTCAAGACTGCTTTCATCTCTGCCTAGTTTTTTATCTTCTCAACGATTCTCCCATATACTTAGTCTTCCACCCACTTCCTCCACCAAAGCTTAGTAGTTCCTGTCAAGAACATCATTGTAGCGTTCACCTTGGCTTTGTATGAACTTATGGTCAACAACTCTAAGTATTGGTCAATGTCCCAATAGAATTTTCCCAACAACTTAGCATTGTGAGCACCATTGTATGGATTGGGTTCCTTTATATTGATCCTCATTGACATGACAGTAGAGCTATGTTTGTTATCCAAAGGTTGTTTCAAAAATGTGATGTTGTCATCTTGGTCCTTTAATCTCTATGTGACTATGGAAAGTGTGTCCTCTGTTGTCTTGAGTCTATCTTGAATGTCGTTGGTCAAGGTGTCTATCATCACATCTGCAATGTTCTATCTCTCCCGAACAACTTTGTTAAACCCATGCTCCAACTTTCCCATCTCAATCTCCATTTGATCGACCTTCTCACCATGTTGGCACAATGTGTCTATCATCTACTCGATAATATTCTCGAAGATAATGATTTGATCCTTCATTATTCCGGGCTTGGGATCCCTCTCGATGTCACTGCCATCATCTATGTATGGCCCTCCAAGTATCTTCACTTTACTTGTGAAGGGTTCGTCCAAGGAACCCAAGAGTTTGTCTCAATACTTCTTCAAAATTCTACGATCAACTCTACAGTTAATTTTGATATCAAGTTTGTGATAGTCTTGTGTTCGTCCCCCTTTCCCAAGTGCTTGGTTCACCCTCATAAATTTACACTTGGAATTCTCAAAGAGTGCACCCAAGCTTGCTCACAAGTCATAAATTTTGTCTACAACTCACCCTCTCGCAACCCACCAAGTTTACGCTCAGGTTTCCTTTGTGATGGGTCAGTCCATCAAACCCTCACCAAGCCCATGCCCAGACTGCTTCACCAATAAGTGTGTCACCCCCAGCACCCTCCTAAAAACTATTATGGCTGCAATAGTGGTGAAAATCCAAACTTGCTCTGATACCACCTATCACGACCCCACAGGACGCTTGTTCCAATCTTGCAATTGTTCACCTCTTAGGGGCATGCAACACTATGACAGTTGCAGGGTCCTTGTTTTGAGGTATTTGGTACAGTCTACGGGATCTTGTTTTGACCATTTATGTTTCCATTTACCCATCTTATTACCTCATGATCACCTATATTTTTCCATTTTGTCTTCAAAGTGCATTTTGACTCAAAGGTAATTATTCTAGCCTAAGTATTTCATTTTTCTTGTTTAATGAATAATATATATTTAATTGTTCAAGTTGATGAGGTTACTCAAATGTTCCTATAGCATTTTAAACATGATATTGTAACTGCCTCGACGATTAAGATATTTTTCGAACTTCCCAATTGATTCAAAGATGTGGGTTTTATGGAGAAACACGTACACATGGATACCTACTATCTAAATCAGTCAAAGCAATGAAAACGCTCTTTTTGGTCAACACTAACCAAATATTGTAGCACGTGAGTATATTGCAATTCCATTCCTTCGGTCATGAAATTTTAACAAGATGACCAATTATGTAATTCTATATGTTCATTGATTTTTTTGAGTCTAATATTCTAACGTCCTACTTATCTTTAGTGGATTTATTACAGGATTGGATGCACATAATTACTTGTTCTAGCTAAAATTTAGTTGTATAAGCATTGAAGGCATTTGTTCCTAGAACATATATAGATTATAGCAAGTGATGAGAGGGATGTGAGATTGAGACTCTATTAAAGTTAGGTACTCTGTTTTTATGAAATACAAGGCGATTTTATGCATGTTCAATTCTTAAAATCCTAAGTTTGTAGGTATGTAGTGGGCATACTTTTGAGTGAAGGCAGTGGCTCCCTTCATCTCAGAAGTAGCACCCTAGTTTAGTTTTCATTTTTGTATTAGAATAAGTGTGATTTTGTTTGTTTATATAATTTCACAGTTTGATTACTGTAATAGGTGTGACACGATTATGTATTAATGTTAATTGGTTTATGTTACAATTTTATTCATGTTGTGTGGTTCAACTAATTCTTGTTGGAAAAGGATTCTCATGCTTGCTTGTATGTCAGTGTGAATGATGATCCTTTGAAAAAGAAATTGTTAGAGCTACAATCTATGCACTTATTTGTCACTATTTCTTCATTGGTTGGAAACTTCTCATGACAGAAACCTTGCCTGCATTTATTAGTTCCTCGTTTCAATTGTTTATATTTTTTAATGAAGGTTGTCAATCTAACTTATGGAGTGAATGAAACTAATTATTATTGAATGCAAAAGTCTGCATTTGACCTGCAATTCTACCTTAGAATATTCATTGTTAGATGATCAACCAATTCATGAAAGTTATGTTTTGTAGTGGATAAGAGAATGGTGTGATAGTTGAGAAGATTTTAGACACTTTGAGGTCAATTCTGCATATTGTGCCTAGCACTTCATAAGTTTACAAACCCAAATTTATGATTAAATGTACCAGAATTATTACCATATAATTCGCCCAACATTTTTGGCATCGTTGTCGAGGAAGTGTTGAAGGAGCTAATATCAAGTGAGTGTGAAATTATTTTCTTTTAGTTTTTGCAGGACCAACATTTCATACTCTGAAGGTGGAAGCAGTAAGAGGGGAGGTGAACGCCTATGCAAATACTCTAGTGAGTCTCCATGATCCCTTTTCATGTCGATATTTTTATTAGTTTTAATTTTTTAGAATGATAAAGACTATATGAATAAGACTAAGGCTAATAGAGGTAGAAATCCTCAAAATAAACCCAACCTTGTCACCCCATTTAGTGGTGTTACAAGTACCACCCATTCTACTAAACCCATGGCAGAAAAATTCGGAGGAGGAACTTCAGGAGTAAGAGTTGAGGGACTTGAGAAAGCTCCTATACTTGTTCTGATCAAGGAAGAGACCCCCAAAGTAGAAGCAGTTCTTACTCCTACTGTTGTAGGGAATCCTGATATAGAATTACAGACCAATATGGTTCAAGATCCATAAATCTTGGTAGCAACATCTAAAGCATATGTGGCACAAAAATAACCTATTATTTGGTAGTACGAAATGGAAGACGTGGAAGTAACAAGCATCAACCATGAGGCATCAATTACTTTTGATTTTCCTATCAGAGATCCTAGTGGAGCGACACAAATGAAGAGCATTCCCCCATCTGCTCTATCAAATTTCCATGACTTGGACAGTGAAGACCTCGATGCATTATTATTTGACTTTGATGTGCTTTGTAGAAGCTATGATTGTTCTACTACTTCCCAGAAATTAAAATTGTTTCCTACCAGCCTGAAGGGTACAGCCCTCTGATGGTTTATGGGCCTTGGTGGGGATAGCATTCAAAATTGGGATGAGATGAAGAAAGTGTTTTTGAAGAAATATCAAGACTACTACAAAGGCAAAGAACTTAGAGAATAAATCTTCAAAATGATGCACAAAGAGGATGAAATTTTAGAGGACTATGTGGAATGATTTCAGCGTAACCCTCAAAGATCAAAACAAAACCAACTGAGAAAAGAGACAATGAGAACAATTATGCTAAGAGGCATAAGGGATGAGTGTTTAGAATTTCTCAATTTGATGGGATTGTGTGATGTTTCCCAGTTGTTGTATGATGAGGTATGTGACTTATGCAGACGATATTCAAGAGGGAACTCAAAGACAGATAGAAACCTCAAATATGTCACCTCCAAGTTTTATAAAATTTGTTGTAGGAACAGGGGTCACGAAAGATGAAATTGGTAATATGTTTGAAATTTTAAAACTAATATTGTCAACTCTTCACAATTGGATGTTTTGTAGGTTAAGAAGAAGTAGGACGATTCAGAAAAATATTTATCTATATTATGTCCTAAATGTCGAAGGAAGCACCCTTTGAGGGAATGTCCCCTAGACAACATTGAAATTTGTCGTATTTGTGAAAAATCCCATGCCACCACCGACTACCCATCATCGTCAAGAATTAAGGTATATCGAGGGGAGAAAGAAGCCTCAAGTTCACTCTATGTGATGGCACCATAAAAACCATGGCAATCCAAGCCTTCAGGTATGGTTCAAAATTATGCAACTCAATTTCCTTATTCTCGTAATCAAATGTGGAATACTCATATTCCATGGAAACATTTTCCACCTCATATTATTCCACAACTGTAGATTTGGCATCAAGGTTTGCATGGTCCATCATATGATGGCATGACTTCTTTTCCTTATCATGCACCGCCCCCATATACAACACACCCACCACAAGCTCCTCAACAACAAATCAAACATCCACAACAATTGTCACTACCTGCTCCTCAAAATCCTCCACAACCAACCCAAATTCATGTGTTCCCTATTCCCAATCCTAACAATAATAAGCTAGTTTGGGTCTTTTATGGAATTGATCTGCAAACCTTTCCCACGTATTCCATCATGTCTATGTCATTATAGAAAATTCACCTGATGTCTGGGAAGGTTCTTAATCCAAAATCCTCAGTGATTGTTCAAGAAAACGAAGAGGAGTAAGCTCTTATCTAGTCTGAAATTGATAAACTTCAGTCACCATATCAATCTCATATTCAATCTCAGAGTCATTCTCAAGATCAAACAGCCCCACAACCTAGTTCTCAGAAGGAAAAATTATTATAACCTAATCAACCTCGTTTTCCAGAGAGGTTGGAACTGGAAAAATCAATCATACCTTTTGAGTTAAATTTGGTGTCAGAACTGAAAAATCTATGTATTAAAATACCCCTACTGCAAGAAATAAAGGACATACCCATTTAAACTAAAATAGTTAGGGACTCGTGCATTAAAAATCTATGTAGATGAAAAAAGGACCCACAACCATCCAAGTTGTAGGACAATTGGCAAGCCTCATGAACCCTGGGAATCTTGTGGTCACAATTGTTAACAATAAAATTCCCATTGAAAATACCTTAATCGACTTGGATGCAACCATAAATGTAAGACATTAGAAACCCTGATTCAATTGGGACTTCATAATATCCTCCCTACACCCACCATGTTTGAATTGGTTGATCTATCCAAATTTAAGTCAGAGGGTATTTTAGAGAATGTGATTGTCTCATTGGACTCATGGGAGTATCCAACAAATTTCTATGTCATACAACCTAAATCTAATCTGGGTGGGTACCCCTTAATTCTCAAGACACCATGGTTGGCCACAACTAATGCTTTCATCAGTTGCAGGTCTAGGAATATGGAAATTACACATGGCACCAAGACCAAACAAATTACCCTCTACCCCATGCTAGACCAGTCGTTGATTTTGAATGTATATAATGGCTTGACGAAGACAACAATGATGAAGTTGTTCAACCCGTTTTGACTATTGTACATGCCATGATTTTTAAGGAAAATACCGACGATAATTTGATTAATCATCACGTTACTAATCCAGATCTCTTGTAGCATTTTGGGAGGCAGTCATCATCTCACATTCAATACTCCATTGATTGTCCTTTTTAACAGAATTTTCAAGAAAATTGCAATGAAGAGGAACTATTATTTTCCTTTTCATCAGTGTTTTTTGTGCATTCAATTTTTGGATCTGGTTATAAGATCATTGAAATTTTTCCAAAAAAAACATTAAACATAAATTATACCTTAGACAATGAAGAAGAAGAAAAATTAATCCAGGTTTTAAGAAACTTTTTTGATACCTTTGCATGGGAATATACTGATATGAAAGGAATTCACCCATACACATGCATCCATCACATCTATATTCAAAACGATTCCACCCCTGTTAGACAACCACATAGAAGAATGAATCCATCCTTGATGGAAATAGTGAAGGTTGAATTGCAGAAACTCTTGAATATTGTTTTCATTTATCCCATCTCAGATATTTGGTGGTTTTCACCATTAGTGATCATTACTAAAAAGAACGGGAAATGGAGACTATGTATAGATTATAGGGAGCTGAATAAGGCCACCCTAAAATAATATTTCCCCCTACCTTTTATTGACCAAGTTCTAGACACACTAGCCGGAAAGAAATGCTTTTATTTTCTGGATGCGTTCAACAAATACAACCAAAACCAGATTTCTCTAGAAGACCAGGACAAGATAAATTTCACATGTCCTTAGGGGACATATCCCTACGAGGAATATCCCTTTGGTTTATGCAATGCACCAACCACATTTCAACGAGCGATACTTGGCATTTTTCTAACTTACTACATCATTGTATGGAAATATGCATGGATAACTTTACTATGACAAGTGATTCTTTTGATGAAGCTTTGATTAATCTTGAAAAAGTTTTGAAAATATGTATGGAGACAAATCTTGCATTAAGCAATGAGAAATGTTTTATGATAATGACTAGAGGAATTGTAATAGGTCACCATGTATATGTTGTAGGAATAAAGGTAGATCCAGTCAAGATAGAAGTAATTGTCAAAATGTCACCTCCAACTAATCAAAAGGGAGTCTGAAGCTTCCTAGGCCATGCAAGCTACTGTCGACAATTTGTGGAAAATGTTATGAAGATAGACCTTCCCTTGTTCAAATTGCTTGAAAAAGATACTAAAATATTTTGAAATGATGAATGTCAACATGTCTTTGATGTACTAAAGGAAAATATCTCCTCGACCCCGGTATTGAGAGGACCAAATTGGACCCTCTCATTCCACATCTCAACCGATGCATTAGATTTATCTATAGGAGTCATATTGGTTCAAAAGGAAAATCTCTCAACTTATGATATTTATTCCATAAGAAATAACTTAGCTCCAACTGGATTTAATTACACTGTGACTAAAAAAACTTCCTTCCAGTGGTTTATGCAATTAATAAATTTAGGCATTACATCACAGGGTACAAAGTCTGTATTCATATTGACCACTCTGGCATTAGGTACTTCATGAACAAACCTATCACGAATGGTAGGATCACTAGATGGTTGCTACTACTGCAGGAATTCGACATCACCCTTGTGGACAAACCAATTAAGGAAAATCAAGTAGCATATCCTATCTAGGCTTGATAACAAAGGTGAGAATATTCTTGTTCGTGATAACTTTCTAGGTGAAAATCTATTTGTTATATCTACTGGCTCACCATGGTTCGCAAACATAGCTAACTATCTTACTACAGGAAAGTTTCCACCTCATTTTTCACCCAAGGAAAAGAAAAGGGTTGTTAAAGTGAGTGCTCCATACTCCTGGATTAGGGGAGATCTCTTTTACAATGGTCCTGATATAAGGAGGATGAGATGTTCAACATCCTAAAATCATATCACGATGAATCTTGTGGGGGTAACTTTATAGATCAAAGAACATCTTACAAGGTTCTCCATTTGGGCTATTATTCTCCTACTCTCTTCCGATATGTCAAGAAGTATGTCTGGGGATGTGATATTTTCCAAAATATAGGTCGACTAGTTCAAACATATGAGATGTCACTTCAATCACAAGTTATAATAGGCCCCTTTGAAAAATGGGCCTTGGACTTCGTGGGACCTATATATCCCTTGTCAAAAGGTAAGAAGTACATTCTAGTTTTCATCGATTATGTTACAAAATGGATGGAAGAAAAGGATTTATTTAGAGCAATAGAAAAAGCAACAAATTTCTTGTTTGAGGACATTATTACCCACTTCGAGGTACCTAGAGAAATTGTTATTGACCAAGGAACTCAGTTTACATCTAAGTTGGTACAGGAAATTACTCATAAGTATCACATTAAGCACAAGAAATCTTCTCCATATCACCCACAGGATAATGGCCAGGTGGAGTCGACAAATAAGGTTTTGGAAGGAATTTTGACAAAGTCAATACAACTACACAAGAAAGACTGGTTAGAGAGACTTCCAGAAGTCTTATGGGATTACAGGACAACATGGAGAAGTATTGTTGGTTTTTCCCATTATGAGACGGTGTATGGCAAATAGGTTCTCCTTCCCATGGAATTCCATATCAAGACCTTTTGAATGGTAGAAAAATTGGGGATGGATTTGACAAAGGCATGGAAGGAAAGAATTGTTCAACTCATTGAGTTGGACAAGATGCATCAGGAAGCCTTCCAACATATTAATCTTATCCAACGGTAGAGGGAAAAGTGGCATGACGGGTTCATTAAGAATAAATAGTTCAAAGTGATTCAACACTCTTGTTCGACTCCACATTTAAGGACCTCAAAGGAAAATTTAATACCTGTTGGCTTGGTCCGTATGAGATTGAAGTTGTCTTCAACAATGTATCTGTTAAGATTCGAACTATAGATGACGAGAGAGTCTCCTTCTTGGTTAATGGGCATAGGCTCAAGTTCTATCAAGATCCCAAATCTAAGGGGAAGTTTTTCAAGGATATAATGGAGCAAGTTGAAATGCATATGGTAGTTGAGGGAGTTTCCCCACATCCTTCCTCTTCCTAGTTTTCTTCTATTTTCAATCAAACAAAAAATAAAAAATAAACAAAAATAAAAATTAAAGAGAAAATAATGCTCAATTGTGAAAACTAGAAATTCCAGCATAGTTGGGCTAGAACCTTACTTGAAAACCAAGTTTTTGGCTGGTGAGATTCCCAAATAAAATTGTGTCTTGTGGTGGTTCATTTTTCACAACTTCTTCAATCATTTTGAATGGTTCTCATGTTGGATGATGGGGGATTCATTAAGGCCCTTCTTCCAGCAATCTTAGCCCATCAACTCCAGTTCTTTATCTAGGTTTTGAGATCAGACATTGTAATAATGTCTTGGAACTTGTATGCCTTAATGACAATTTTTCTCACTCACAGTAGTGGGGATGCACTAATACCTCCTAACTATCAAATTCTGCAAGTCACTCGACTTCAACACATATATCTGTGTTTGAAAGGATGCATTGGGGTACCTTGATTCTTATTGGAATTATTGGTGAGCAATCTCGCGTTGATTAACAACATCCATTAATGGTTGGTAATCCAACGATTCCCCTCCATTTTCTACTTCAATAAATTTATTCACATGGAAGGGAATGTACAGAAAGAGGGTGAGGATGAATATTTTTGCAGCAGTTCAACCACAACAACCATGTAGCATTCAATTTTCATTTCTTGTAGTAGTTGTTATTGTTCATGTTCCAATAGCATTTCATTTCCAAGATTGTTTGTATACAGTGGTTCCAATTCTCACATTTTTTGTATCATTTTTGGTAAATAAAGAAGTACAGAGGATATTCATTTTGGTTCATGTTCTATGTTCTTGAAAAACATAGGAACAATATGAAGTTAGGGGTATAGGTGGATTGCTACCGGAACTATATGAAAACCCATGTTTTCTTGTAGCAATCCACGATATAGAGTTTGCTTCTAAGTTGCCAAGGATTCTAGTCCAGAACAAGATCCTTGCACTAGACAAAATCAATCAGAACTTCATAACAGGTATATTTCTCGGTCCTATAAAGCAATAAGGTAAATCCAAGTAATTGAAACTTGGGCAATGTATTAAAAAATATTTTTTTCATTGAATTTGGGAAGTGTAATGTTAATAGTGGCAACCCTTTGAATTAAAATGTGCTCAACTATGATCCTATCGCCCATGCGCTGAATTGACAACCTTTCAAATAACTCAATTTAGAATCATTTCCCAACCTTCCACTGCCATCCACACGAATCATCAGCATTCCAAAACCCATCGCGTTGATCATTACCTTCTTGACCTGTTAAATCAGATCATGATGACAACTAACCTATCAATTATCATTTAAACTTTGTTGAGTCATTTTCTCGTTGTATCGAACACGCTTCTCGTCTGTTGATTGAGCCGAACGATGTGATTCAAACCCTACATCTCCTTGTCATGAGAAACAATGAGGAGCGCATTCAGATTTGAACCCAACGAAGCTGAGCTATTGGAAGCATACCCAAAATGTAGGAGGAAGATAGAGAAAGTAGGTTGGCTTCCCTTCTTCTTGAAATACAATGGGAATAATGCAGAAGTTACTTCGAATTTTTCATTAGGGTTCGATGGGAACAAAGTGACTATCGGGGATTTGGAGCTTACAGTGTCAAAATACTCCATTGCACATGCAACATAGCTCCTACAGGATGGAGAGCATTGGTTCAAAAGAAAGCAAATTGAAAAAAGTGAGCTAGGCCCCATTTCTAAAACTAACTAGTATGAAACTAGAATGGTTTAAGGGGACATCACGATGCACGTTGAAGAGAAGATATCATAACCTTTTGATCATGTAATAGAAATAAATTACGTGCCAAGGTCACTTCAACCTGACCTTTCTTTACCACATCAAACTCCTATTGCACTTTAAAGTTCAAAATCTCAACTTACCCTACTTTTTATGGAAATCATTGACAAATATGGAGGCAACCACACATAAGAAGGTCTACGGTAGGACTATGGAACGGAACCTACATCATCACGACCTCATAAAAATGTTGGTTTTGAATGAGCTAGGGAAGAAGAATGATACTTGGGAAGATTTCTTAGCCTGAAATTGGTTTGGGGAGACTTAAGAAGCAAAAAAGGACCTGAACCTGAAGAAGCAGAGAAAGAGATTGAAGAGGCGGAAGAAGAACCCAAGGAGATAGAAGAGGAACTTGAGAAAGAAGAGAAAGAGTCAGCTACAAGAGGAGTACGAAGTCGGCCCCAAGTTCAAGGAAATGGACGAAGATGTTCATGTTATCACGAGCCATAAGAAGCCAACTGCACAGAGAATCAGGGAAGTTTCAATGGCACCTAATCCATAGAGGATGACGAGGAGTCATGCCACTTAAATTGTTGAAGGATTAACTCAAATTCAGAAGAAAACTGAGAAGGAGGTAATACTTGAAAACCCTCCCAAGATAAAGCATTCAAATATTTCTAGTGAAACGATAATTGTGTGTGAGCACTAAGAAAAACATAATGAATTGCATGATAGCCCTGATGTGGGGAAAATTGTTGAGGAATTTTAGTCAGGTAGTTTTCCTACAAGTGAAAGCCTACGAGAGAAGTCAGTTGATGCAACGCTTGGTATTGACAACCCAGCTAAGAGTGGAAGAAAAATTAGTTAACTAAAGAGGAAAATTAGGGAGATGATAGTGTTAGAAGAATACATTAAGAGTGAAAACACATTGTTAAAGGATTCTAGTATCAGATTTCTAGAGGAGATTTCTTAGTTAAAAAAGGATAACAAGAAGTCACTAAAGAAGGCCCGGCGATGGTATAGACAAGCCAAGAAACGTATTTTGCGGAATCGGAGACTCAATACCAAACTTGAAAGGATTCATCAAGGGACCTTTGAACTTAATGTACTTGCTCAAGTGCTCGTTCAGGCCTAATATAGGACTTGTGTCGATCTAGGTATCAACAATTTTGGGAGTTATATTTTGGAGATGAACGAAGGTCCAATTTTGCATGGGGACATGCAACTCCTCAGGCATGGGGGAGATGTAGGGTCCCTATTTTGATGTATTTGGTACAGTCTACAAGACCTTGTTTTGACCATTTACCCATCTTATTACCTCATGATGACATATATTTTTCCATTTTGTCTTCAAAGTGCATTTTTTACTCAAAAGTAATTATTCTATTCTATGTATTGCATTTTCCTTGTTTAATGAATAATATATATTTAATTTCATATTAATGAGGTTACTCAAATGTTCTTGTATCATTTTGAACAAGATCATGCAATTGCCTCAACAGTTAGGTTACTTGCCAAAATTCCCAGATGATTCGAAGATGTGGATTTTATGGAGAAACACATACACATGGATACCTATTGCCTAAATCAGCCAAAGATCCAACAAGGAAAGTGCTCTTCATGGTCAACACTAGTATATTGTGATTTCATGCCTTCAGCCATGAAATTGTAACTAGATGACCAAATATCTAATTATGTCTACTCATTGATTTGTCCAAATCTGATATTGTAACTTGTTGGTTATCTTTAGTGGATTTTGTATGGGATTGGATGCTCTGAATTGCTTGTTCTTAATAAAATATAATTGTATAAGTATTGAAGGCATTCGTGCCTGGAACATATATAGATTATAGCAAGCGATAAGAGGGAAGCGAGACTAAGACTGTTTAAATTATGTACTAAGTTTTGTCTAAAATACAAGACAGTTTTATGTGTGTTCAATTCTTGAAATCATGAGTCTGTAGGTACGTAGTGGATGTACTTTTGTGTGAAGGAATGGCCCCCTTCATCTCAGATGTAGCGCCCTAGTTTAGTTTTTACTTTTTTATTAGAATAAGTGTGATTTTGTTTGCTTATATAATTTCATAATTTGATTCTCGTAACAGGTGCGGTGTGATTCTGTAGTAATGCTAATTGTTTGATGTTACAGGTTTATTCATGATGTGTTGTTCAACTAATTATTGTTGGAATAGGATTCTCATACTTGTTTGTCTGTCAATGTGAATGGTGATCCTCTAAACAAGGAATTGTCAGAGTTGCAATCTATGCACTTATTTGTCACTAATTCTGCATTGGTTTGCAATTGCTCATGATAGAAACATTTCCTGCATTTATTAGTTCTTCGTTCTGATTGTTTATATTTTTTAATGAAGGTTGTCAATCTAACTTATGGAGTGAATGAAGCATAGTATTGTTGAATGAAAAATTATGCATTTAACCTACAATTCTACCATAGAATATTCATTGTTAGATGAGCAACCAATTCCTGAAAGTTATCTTTTGTAGTGGATAAGAAAATGATGTGTTAGTTGACAAGTTTTTAGACACTTTGAGGTCATTCTTGCATATATTGTGCCTGGTACTTTGTAAGTTTATGAACCCAAATTGATGATTAAATGTGCCAAAATTATTAGCATATAATTCACCTAACAAAAGTTCTTACTTGGTTGTGTGGCACACCAAGAATAATTTTTCCGGACTATGCCTCTTCATCTAGACCATAACCATACTTTGTTCTAGGATATAGGCGAGTTACACTCCTACTCTAGTGAAACTCTTGCTTAATTAGACAATTGTTAACATAGTTTAACACTTAGTCTTATTTAAGCATACATCCATGAACATGAGATTCCAAGAGAATAACTACATAACAAACAAAGACAAACACATAAATAGTGTGGGTGGCACAAACTGTGCCTAACACTCGACTAAGTCTTTTTTATTGTGAAACAGTTACAATATGAGCACTATTGGCTCAGTTTACGAATTCGGCATAATCGAACAACTTGCCTCACCTCACCAAGTCACTCATGCAAGGATTCGTCACACCAATATTTTTTGTCGCAATCATCTCCGCAGCCTCTTGCGGTGTGCCTCAAATGTTCCCACAACCGCAGATTTGTTGCCCCTTTCTTACCTCATAATTTCACCAAGTTAACACAAATTCCGATTATATCTCACACATACCTACAACAGACATGTGTTTCCAGAATTCCCCAAAACCTTCCAAAGTGTCCAACTCTTGGCTACTTGTCTTCCATCATGGTTATTATGCCTCAGTTCGTTGCCTCGGACTTACCTCGTACTCATTTTCTCCAAATCATTGTCAATTTCTCTATGCCTTCCTTTGGTTGTGCACCCTTGCTTTTATATGGACTCCAATGGTCACTTTTGTGAAGCATCACGTCTCTTGGGTGCACCGTTCCCCTTTGTGAACCCACACTCGACCAACTCGTCACACCTCTTCCCTTGACCCAGTGCGCCTATCCAAGTTTGCATGCCCATCAACCATGTGTCTCTTGGATCAACGTGCCCCTTGCCTTGTGCGTTCTCTCATGTTGATCGTCATGACTCCTTGTGGGTGTGTCGATGGGGTCGTCCAACTTCTCCGTTATGCCCATGTTGTTGAGGAAAAACAGGTTTGCTTCTTGGGCATGCTCCCAAGTTGCCCCGCACTTTCTCAAATGCAACCTGAGTCTCCATCAATCATTCTAAGGTAAGTACGGTGTGTTCCCCCTTGGTACCATGCGTCACCATCATGCGCCTAAGGTGCTATTGTTCACACCCAAATGTCTATGTTCACCCAATCGATCGCTTCTTCCTTGTGCTCTTTGTTTGTTCTATCATTGAATATGCCCAAGGAGCACGCATGCTTGATGTGTGTCGTGGGAGACCTCACATCAACCATAAAGTTGAAACTAGAAATAAGAATTGATACAAAACTAATCACTAGTGTCATGGAAGCATATTTGAAGGAAAATGTCCACATTATTAATAATACCTACATTTGACCTATCAATAACAAGCTATTGCCCAAAAGATTCCAAATTGTATATTTTTGGGAAAATATATATAAAGTTTTAATCAAGCACAAAAGCTTTAATAAAAACAAACTTTGGCTTCACACAATCTTGGAAATACCAAAAACAAAGTCCTATCCTTTGGGTAGTAGAAATAATGAACTTAAAAATATATATATACATTTTTTATGAATCCAGAGCTAAAATATACATTTTTCCACATATACGCTCCCTATATGTTATACAAGATGCGTATACGCCTGTTGCTCCACTACAACTCGTGTATATTGGGATTTTTGCCAGAAAATACAAAATAAGGTCAGGTTTCCATGTCACGATAGAAGATCTCTAATCCTTGGCCTTCCATATACTAGAAACATTCCAACTCGACCCTTCAGTGACATTTTGAAGGCTATAAGAGCACAATTTCGAGCTATGGAAAAGAGGAGAAAGCATTCAACTTTGAGAACAAAGTTACTCTGGAGAAATTACTTCATATTGAGTCCGCATCCCTTTGTCCCTCAAGTCTGAACGCAGTGTTCAGTCCCCAAGATCTTTCCCTATTGCTGAGAGGATCTCATTGCCTCTTTTTTATGAGCTTGCCTTTGGTGGAGGATTGAAGTGATGGAGACCCAGTTGGAAGGAACTTGGTTTCGAACCGTGCCGACACGAAAGTCTATAATGTTGAAACTTCTACTGATCAATTATTAATAGAAATACTCCTTTCATGTCCTATTGGTATCTCACAAATATATGATTATTATCCATGGGCATGTTTGCAATGTCTATTAATGGATTATGTTATCTGATGTGCTAACTCCTTTTATATCATCACTATATACTTGCTTCACTTGTTTGTTGAGAACTTCTTGCAGGTATAAAGCTTTGGGTCAAAGTGCTCAACGGTGGAACATCATCAAACGTTGGATCGAGGTAGGCCTCTTTCTTGTATTGCACATTAGTCTATATAGCATATGTTGGAATTGAGTTGATTTCTGTAGTCACATCTGTCTGTTGTGGTTTACCCTTGGCCATAGAGAGTTTTTCCCTTGTAACGGAAATGGAGACTCCACTGGGGAGAGAAATTCCTTCTAAGGGTTGAAGTACTTTTTTTTCTTACATTGCTCTTTTTCCTTTGTGTTTCTTGTCGTATCACTGCTTGACAGATCTTGTTCACTCTGAGTCTGAGTTTTCATCCTTTTACCCTTTCCTGGCCTTGTTTTAAAGTATATACGCCCTTTTTTCCTTGACAGTCGTGTATACATGCTTTTTGTCTCACTGCAAGAAGCATATATACACTATGTTCTCCTTAACAGTCGTGTATACCACTTCCCCTTGCTTGTTTTCTTGGTTGAGTAACTGTTGGGTAGGATTTAAAGATTGTTGAGCCTTCTTAGGTCTCTGTAGTGTCTATTGAGATTATCTGGGATGACAAGAACCCTGTTTGGAGTTGAATTTTTGGGCATAGTCTTTCTCTTAGTTTTCTATTTTTAATTTGTCCTTGGTTTCTGGGTTGTTTGCTTGGCTACCTGGTATTCTGCTTGAGTTACTGCTTTTATACACAGTAGAATTCATATGTCAAGTTGCTTATCAATCCATGCATTTTCTTTTTAGAATATTGAAAATATAAAAAAAATAGGCATTTTGAATTAGTTGGCATTTGTGTCTTTGAATTTTTATCATTAGCTTAGCACATTTATCGAAAGATTGTATTTTACTTCTGAATTGCATAGTTGAAATTGAAGACTGCACTGTTTTTATTAGCATATCATTCATTGAAAAGTTGAAGATAGACTTTGCATTATATCCATATTTATTTTCTTGCAGATTCATAACACCATGAGTTTCACTTCCATACCTTTTTGAGTAACCACGGCCAATAAAATTTATGCTTTAAACTAAAATTGATTAGTCATGATTTTATTTTTAGGGTGCACAAACTAGCTTAGTATTTAGTGCTTTGGAATAGGGTTTTGTGACTAAACTTCTCCAAGGCAATTAAATCAACATATGTGTCTCAGACAGGGAGTTGAGAAGTCCATTGTATAATCGGTAAGATCAGGAGGCTTCGCTCACACCGAAGTTAATCACGAGGTTGCGCGAAGTTAGTTGAAGGGATAACCCCTGGATACTCACCTAGCATCAGAGATATTTCTGTGGATTTATTCATATTTGGGGATCTTACTAGTGCCCATACCTCTATGAGGGGCGGTGCTTTCAAGGTTTCGGGCTTTGCTACCCTGCCCATACGGTGATCCGAACTTACGACTGCTCACTTGTGCATCATTTATACAATGGTTTATTAGTTGCTTGACTTAGGTATCTCATAGGTTACTTGCAGAGGTTATTCTGCTTGTACCCTGAGTCAGATAAGGGTCGGACAACACACGGCCTTTATGGAGGATTACCTCTCCAGGGGGATCTGACCGACTGGTTGTTAATCCCATGAGGGCCCTTATAATTGATTCTATTACTTCCAAACTTTAGCGGGGAGTCTCAAGTCCCTCCTGGATGAGACATACCTTCTTTTGTGAGGGAGGCCACTCAGCCACTTTAGCCCGTTTGCATGTATATTGGTCGTTTGACTTTTTGGTATGCTCTTTCACTACTAGTTGGCCCTAGGAGTCTGTTTTTGGTTTTATTGTCATGGATAGTGGAGTTCCTTTTACTCCTCCTTTCACCGCTACCCACCCCGTGATGACTGCTCATTTCATGGGGGAAGACCCTTATGTTTTTTACAATGGTATGCATGATTACAATGATCAGTCTGCACCTTGGGTCTCTAGTCAGTTTTTTGTTGATATGCCTTCCCACGTGCAACCCCCTCCCTAGTCTGCATATACGAATCCTAGCATTGGACCCAAGGGCACCATCGTTCCCATGCCCACTTCTTCGTTTGATATGAGTCATGTTCCCATGGGAGGTTGGAACCTTCACCCTTATGAATCCAATCCTAGTTATGCTCTTTCAGGAACTAGTGCTCAGATGGGTGCTTTTTCCACTTATTACACCCCACCCATGTATCTTTCATTTTCCATGTCGATCCCTTTAAACACCTTTTCCATGACAACTCTTCAAATACCCCCAGGTTTTTCGTATGGGGAGAATCAATTTTACGGTACGGGCTACCCTCTTTATGGAACCCCTTCACAAGGGGGCAACATATATCCTCACTCAAATAATTCTTATCCTACCTCAGTCCCTTCGCATACCTCGGTGATGATGCCCATCCAGACCTCTTCAGACCACTTTGCCATAAACCACCACGTTTCTGGGCAAGGACAGGGAGTACACCAGGATCCTTTCTGGCTTGCAATGTTTCAGAATCAATCTTTCCTCGGACCTTGGAATCAAATACCACAATCTATTGCTAGCCCAATCATTGTCAATCATAATGGTGCTCCATCGCCAACCTCTGCCAGTCATGTCGGCGATGGGTCAACATTTTCTACAAATTATGTTGACAATTCACTCCCAACCTCTGCCATTTATGTTGGGGGCACCATCCTTTTCACCCTGAATCATAGCCGTGTCACGTCTCCAGCTTCTATTCATCATACAGGAGATGATTCTCTTTCCTCGGCTAGTCCCATCAAGAAGCCTAAACATCTCATACGTAAGCCTAAATTCCTTTGCAAGAATTGTGAAGGAAGTCAGCTTACTTGTTTGTGCTCAGTGATTGTCGGGATACCAGAGGCGTGGGGCTCACCCAAAATCCCTTCGGATTCTGAGACACCCACAGTTTCTCCTTACACCACTTCTCCTTTGATGGTATCGGTGGTTCCACCGCCGCGATTTTCCCCCGACCTCACCTCCATTGTCGAGGGTGAAACATATTTTTTCCTCGTTACTATGAATCCTCTTCAACCTATAATTGAAGAAGTGACCACACCAGTGCAATCTTTGGTCAAACCGATTCTCCCTGAAGAGAGTGATGCACCTTCTAGCCATGTCATAAACATTCCAAATCCTCCCCCTTCTGAACGAGAGAGATTTATTCTTCCCCCGAATGCCCTCCCTCCAAGTCCTGACGAGACCCCCTTCGATTGGGATGACCTGATAGGGAATCCCATACCCCCGCCTATGTATTTTCCATTAAGAGACATTCATTGAACCATAACAGAGACTATGTACTCCATTATCACTTTGTCCTCTTCGACTTGGAGAGCTTTGGGCTTTCCCAAGCTTTTGTCAGCTATCTGCAAGGTACTAACTTTCAGCAAAAGGTCGGGACAAGAGCCTTGGCCTCCCCCTTTACATGTTGATTAGAATAGCAATAACAAGTCTTATTTAAGCTCTTTTTCGACTTGTTTAAAAACTAAAAATATCACCGAGTGATTTGTCCCTTTCACACCCGTTAAAATTGGATTTGAAAGATCATGAGTCCTAATTAAGCTCTTTTCCGACTCGCTATCAAAAATAGAAAAGATTGTCAAGTGAGCTTGTCTATTTCACACTCGTAAATCGGATTTGAAAATACATCTATTTGGCACAAGTTTACCCCTTTTTCACACCAAATAGACTAAAAGATATAAAAAAGGACATTTGTTGGCGTTAAGTTGTGATTGCATCTCATGCCCTCGCTTGCAGTATTGAGCCTTTAGTCGGTTCTCACTTTGCATTATAAACCGTTGCCTAAGCAATTTGCATCCTCAACCAAGCAGAGCCTTGTTATATCCTTTGTAATTTGACACCCTATGCCCTGGAGGGAACATCACCTCGATTGTCCATCTCCCGCATGCATTTTCTTGCATTAAGCATAGGTACGTTCCACTGTTGGAACTAGTTTTGCTTACCTGCGACATTGATTCCCTCCTTTGTATCATAGCATTCATTTGTTATGAAAAAACAAAAAAAGACGGGCAGGAAGGGAGTGCTATATTGTGATTGGTAGCAGTTGTGTCGCCTTTTAACAGAGCACAAAGTTATTGATTCATTGCGTCATCATAATTTTGGGTCTAGCATAGCCTTAGGAAGCTCATATCGCTACAGAGTTTTCTCTACCGACTGGTTACTCTTCCAGCCCCTATAGAGAACATTATGGATGTCTCCTGCATCTAATTGTCACATCATTAAGTCTATGTTGTCAGAGTCCACAGTATGTCTCATGCTCTTGTTCAAAGGAATTCTATCAACCTGTGTCGGACACTCCTCAAAAATCTTGACTTTGCATGTCAGCCATACCCTCAGTTTGTCTCAGAATCACATGATACTTTGGTCTTATCCTGCACCCTATCCCTACTGTCATCATTGGTAGGTCACCTTGAACCCAGCAATCGACATTTCATCATTGGTTGTTGACTGGGTGGTTTCCCTTGTGTTCAACGACAAGACATCTATTCACACTTTGGGATTCGTGTAGTGTCTTGGATTCCATTAGCCTTATTGGTGGCTTCCTCGCCTTTGTCAGCAGTTTTCATCATTGGCTTCTATTTAGAGGGTCTTTTTCATGTGCCACTTGCATTTGGCATGTGTGAAAGACGCATAGGGTCGTTGGTTCGTGAACATGTTCTTCGTCCGATCTCCACCCAATCATGAAGCTCCTGCTTTGTTCCTCGTGCTGACTGATGAGAGATGCCTCAATTCTCTCCTTTCAGAGGGTCTATTTCCATCAAATTTAGCTCATTTATTCTGGATACGAGACTTAGAGTTTTATGAGTACCTTGAGGCTTGTAGTCATTAGTGGCAAGCTCTCTCGCCATTGATAGATGGGAATACATCAATGTCTTCTGATCAATGGATCTCTCAAGTGTTCGACACCAACTCCTTTATTCACATTTGTAGAGATGTACTCGGTGCCTTGATACCTACTTTCATTATCGGTAGGTTGTCTCACGTTTGTTAACAGTATACTTCAATGACCGGTAATCAAACGATGTCTCATTGTGTTCGACCTCAACTCATTTATTCACATGATGTAGACTTGAACCATTGGCGGATAGTGTAGAAGACTTGAGGACATCACTGTGTGACCGCAGCTTTCCTGAGTTGTTGCTTCCATTTTATTGGACCAGTACCTATTTGACTTCAGTGATCATGGGAGATCAGATTGTACTCCATGGTATACAGATATCTTCAGATTGATTTTTGAGACTGGTTTCACTGGGCCTTGTTCATGACTATGACAGCTTTTGGCATATAACCGCATTTGTATTTGCCTATTCATGGCCATGAACACTTGTTTGGTATATTTTCCACATGGATCTGCATTGTGTTCTTGGCATCCATGCATGCAAAGTCAGTACATAATGTAATGATCAATTGAGTTCATCCAGTTGGTTCTCTACCACTCCACTTATGGGTTATTTATAATGTATTTTGGCCATCACAGTTGCTCCTCTGATCTCACACATTAGGGGGCATTTGTTATAGCAAGATTTGCCTCACCATTGCTATATTGCACAGAGGACCTTTTTCCATTTCCCTATGCAGACTTATCATCCCTTTTTTGATGAATCCAGAGCTAAAATATACATTTTTCCACATATATGCTCCCTATCTGTTATACAAGATGTGTATAAACCTGTTGCTCCACTACAACTCGCGTATATCGGGATTTGTGCTAGAAAATACAAAATAAGGTCAGGTTTCCATGTCACGACATAAGATCTCTTATCCTTGGCTTTCCATATACTAGAAACGTTCTGACTCGGCCCTTTAGTTGCATTCTAAAGGCTATAAGAGCACAATTTCAAGCTATGGAAAAGAGGAGAAAGCATTCAACTTTGACAGCAAATTTACTCTAGAGAAATTACTTCATATTGAGTTTGCATCCCTTTGTCCCTCAAGTCTGAACACAGTTTTCAACCCCCAATCTCTTTCCCTATTGCTGAGAGGATCTCATTGCCTCTTTTCTATGAGCTTGCCTTTGGTGGAGGATTGAAGTGATGGAGACCCGATTGGAAGGAACTTTGTTTCTTGGTTTCGAACCGTGTCGACATGGAAGTATGTAATGTTGATGCTTCTACTGATCAATTATTAATAGAAATACTCATTTCCCGTCCTGTTGGTATCTCGCAAATATATGATTATTATCCATGGGTGTGTTTGCAATGTCTATTAATGGATTATGATATATGATGTGCTAACTCCTTTAATATCATCACTATATACTTTCTTTGCTTGTTTGTTGAGAACTTCTTGCAGGTATAAAGCTTTGGTTCAAAGTGCTCAATGGTGGAACATCATCAAACGTTGGATCAAGGTAGGCCTCTTTCTTGTATTGCACATTAATCTATATAGCATATGTTGGAATTGAGTTGATTTCTGCAGTCACATCTGTCTATTGTGGTTTACCCTTGGCCATAGAGATTTTTTCCCTTGTAACACCAAGAGAGGTGCGCACCTTTTCCCAAGTAGATGTGTTTGCTGAAATTTCCAAATTCACAAGGAAGATATGATTCCACAATGGAGAATCATCCCTTACATTTATTAGACTTGTCCAGTCAACAAAGGCGTCTATTGGCTCAACATGGTCGACCTCTCTAAATCACTATATAATTTATTATTATTATTATTATTATTAATTATCTTTTACATTTATTATTAAGCATATTAAGGTGGGGTCAACTTGTACCCTTTACATAGCAATTAGGTTTACAGGTAGGTATGACTCTTGAACACTATATATAAAAGGATCTGAACACCCACTAGTGCTCATCCACTAGGGGCACATCCATAGGGATGTCATAGCTCTGATTCATTGCATTACACAGAAGAACCAGATCTTCACACGATCCCATGTGCTCGTCCACAGGCACGTCCACTCTACAGATCTTCTTTTCCACTGCCTCACATAGGAGAATCATCTGGAGTCTTCTCATCAACTCTGTTGCTCAAAGGAGGCTAATACATCATCTTCATTTCCGTTCTCATGACGATGCACCCAGCACTTTGGGATTTCACACGTTCACCTTGTACTCAACCACAGGCATGTCCTAACTCAACAGATTGCCTTTCCCACTAGATAATCATCTGGATTTCTTCTCAACTCTCTGAATGGAGGAGGCCATCTCTACGTTCCCAGCTCTATCTTAGGGGATTTTTCTTAGGTTTGTAAGCTGAGAGAAAGACTTCACATAGCTGCAATGATCCACACCTCATAGGTTTGCAAGCTAAGAGAAAGACTTCACATAGCTGCAATGATCCACACTTCACAGGTTTGTAAGGTGGAGAATGCCTCACATAGTTGCAATCATCAACACTCCCTCTCAGCTAGGGAGGCATTATTTATCATGCCAAGTCTCACACTGATTTATTTTGAATTTTGTCTTGGCTGGAGTTATCGACACTCCCTCTCAACTAGGGAGCCATTCTTCACAAAGTTAAGTTGGTGACGATATCTGCAATTTTCTCATGTGTAGTAAGGTATTGCGTGTGTACGATTTTCCTTTGCATCATATCTTTGAAATAAGGATATTTCATCTCATTGTATTTCGATCCATCAGGAAACATTGGGTTCTCAAGGAGCTTTAGTCACGGCTCTTGGTTATCATCATAAGATCCATCTCATGGTCAAGTAGATCTGTCAGAAGCTTTTGAATCCACATTACTTTGCTCACTTGATGCTTATATACTCTACCTCTATGGTACTCAAGGCTACAGAGTTTTGTTTCCTGCTGTACTAGGAAACCATGGAAAACTTCACTATAGAACATCAACCGGATGTGATTTTCTGGTTCATTGTACTTTTTGCTCAATCTGAATCGGCATATCCTGCTAACTCAAGTTTATACTGGAGGCATTCTTGGGCCATATCCAATTGTGCCTCGTATATATCTCAATACATGTTTTGTTGTTTGTCTAGTGAGTCTGTCTCAATTGACTCATGAAATGACTAGGCACATTCACTGCATGGCGTGAATCAAGTCTGGTGTTGACCAGATACATTAGTGATCCATTCAGTTGTGGATCAGTCTCGTCTGAATCATCATCAATCTTCTTCTTTAAATCCATCACAGTGGATTTTGCATTCTGTCATATTGAACTTCTTTAATATTTTCACTATATATTTTTCCTTGACTCAGGAAAATATTATCGGTCATTTGTCATACTTCTTGTCCCAAGAAGTAGTGCATCATACTCAGATTATTCATCTTGAATTCAGAAATTAGGGATTACTTATAACAACAACGCTTTATGAATAAGTCATCAGGATCAAGCTCTCGTCACCAACACTATAATGATATAGGTTTGGATCAACAACACTCTTGTTGAAATCCAAACTTATCAAGAATCTATCTATCTGATATAGTTTCCAACTCATGGATGGAAGTGTACCTGGTTCACTGGATCAAGTGTCTCATCATAGACAATTCCCTCTGTTTGTGAGAAACCTCTGGCTGTAGATCTCGTTTTGTATTTCTTGACACTTTCATCAGTTGTATGCTTTACAATAGACTTCCCTTTCTAGTCCCTGAACAATATCTTATGCATCATTCTTTTAAGATATACCAGGATTCTTCTGTTATGGCATTTTTCCGTATTGGTTCTCTTGTTGTTTCTCTAAGAGAAGGAGTCTCAGCGTCAATGAAGTGGCTCATGACTGAAAGATAGCTTGAAATCTCTTTTGATTTCTCGAAATGTGCCTTGAGAGGCTTGTATGCTTCTCTTCCTCTTGCAGAGTGAGTCTAGGTAGGCATTTTATGCCCTACTGCAATATCTCTGAACATATCAACTGTAGAAACTGGATAACCTGGAGTAATGTATGTCTCCCTCTGAATTTCTGAAGGTATTGTCTCACTTTCGATCTCCATCTAAGATTCTCTGGGTCTTTGAAAAAACTATCTCTTCTTCAAGGACAACATCTCTACTTGTCTCAATCTGTCTCTGACTAGGGATGTCTTTGAAGATTCACTATATCCTTTCTTCCTAAAGGATCTATCTTGGACTTCTTCTCTTTGGGTACATGAAAATACATTGGGCACCCAAATAAACTGAAGTGTTCAATCTCGAGCTTCATTCCGGTGAAGACTTCTTCGGGAGTTATGTTTTTCAAAGTCTGGTGAAGACTCTTGTTCCGCACATATATTGTGTCATGCATGCTTCTTCCCATAGAATCCTAGAATGATTTTGATCATGCTTTGTAGCATTGGTTGTCTCGATGATAGTTCTATTTTTCTTCTTTATCAAATGGTTTTGGCTCCTTCTGAGTCAAGTGACTCCCTTTGAAGGATAAGAATATTATTTTCTTGTTTAACTTATCTGAAACAAGAAAACAAACAGAACCAACAGGAGAATATCTCCTAAAGGAGAATAATGAGTACATCTCTAGAATCAAAACAATTTAAGGAAAATTGTCACGGCTACAACACCTATTTGTAATGTAGAAAACTTTTAGAAATATAGGTTAGAGGAATGAAAATTACAACAATCAAACCCGGAGTCTTTACTTTGAGTGTGTTGTTTTTTTAAATGCATTAAGATCCCTCTAGATCCATGACTTTAGCAAAGGTTCCTTCCTCCTCCAATTTCACTCATGACAATGATACAAATAATATATACAAGTGCATACCTGAGGATGCTGGTATGATTTCTCCAATGGTTCTTGGCTGATCTTTATCCTTTGAGATATTTATGAAGAATATAGTCATGGTGTCACCTTTTGTCATCTTTGTTATTTTGAAATTGGCCCTTCAATGTAAGGGCTTGAGTAGGTGATTGGCTCCCTTGTCCTGACGCCATCTTCCTTCTTTTCATTGATAGTTGTCTTTGGTAAACCTTTTACCCACAATAAGTCTTCCTCTGAAGTCTTGTTTTTCAAGAAATTTTTGCTTAATTCATCAAGCTTGTCTTCCATCATAGTTTTTGTTCATCATAATTTTAGATTCTTCACAACCCTTTGTCAACTAGGCTAGAAAACCTAATGGAGAGTCTAGGCTAGCACTTTTAGGTTTTATTGGACTTATGACTACCAACAATAATCCTTTCAAATATAGGAGAACACTGGTGAGATGAAGATCTCCTTCAATGAGTTTGCAGAAACCCTAATTCTGAAATTTCTGCAGAAAATAGCGAAACCCTAGAAACCCTAGGGCCAAAAATTCAAAATGCTTGGAATGTCACTCTGAGAGTCTCTGGAGATGCGCTGGAAGAGATCGTACTCTTATATGCCAAAAGTATCCCCAGTGTCCAAGTATTAAGGGTTAAATCACCACTGAGAAGGACACCGTACGGATTTTCTAGAAACCGTAGGACGGTCGTACGGTTCTGCATAAGAGGAGAGATGGATGATAAAAGTTTGTAGCTTATGCAATGGGTTCTTCAAGACCTAAGCTCTGATACCATGTTGATTTTTAATTATCTAGGTTAAGCATGAAGTTCATTTCATTTTAGCATTTCACTTAACCATAAATGATAATGTTGCAGCAACCAAGATCACAAGAAGAAACATCATGCACAAGAACACAAGAAGTATCCTGGGAAACCCTTCTCAACAAGGGAAGAAAGCCCAGCCAAATAATTTTCTATATTATTCAATAGAAATACCTCCACCAAGATAAACCTTAGCACACAAGAGGGTGATTCAAACCCTAGAAGACTAGCGCCCAAGAGAGGTATGCACCTTTTCCCAAGTAGATGTGTTTGCTGAAATTTTCAAACTATCAAGGAAGATATGATTCCACAATGGGGAATCATCCCTTACTTATATTAGACTTGTCCAGTCAACAAAGGTGTCTATTGGCTCAATATGGCCGACCTCTCTAAGTCACTATATAATTTATTATTATTATTATTATTATTAATTATCTTTTACATTTATTATTAAGCATATTAAGGTGGGGCCGACATGTACCCTTTACATAACAATTAGGGTTACAAGTAGGTTTGACTCTTGAATAGTATATAGCAAAGGATCTAATACACCCACTAGTGCTCATCCACTAGGGGCACATCCATAGGGATGTCATAGCTCGAATTCATTGCATTACACAGAAGAACCATATCTTCACACATTCACTTGTGCTCGTCCACAGGCACGTCCACTCTATAGATCTTCTTTTCCACTTCCTCACACAGGAGAATCATTTGGATTCTTCTCGTCAAACTCTGCTACTCAAAGGAGGCTAATACATCGTCTTCATTTACGTTCAAATGACGATGCACCCAACACTTTGGGATTTCACACGTTCACCTTGTGCTCAGCCACAGGCATGTCCTAAATCAACAGATCTCCTTTCCCATTGGATAATCATCTGGAGTTATTCTCAAGTCTCTGAATGGAGGAGGTCATCTCTACGTTCCCATCTCTGTCTCAGGCAGGAACCATGTACCCTTCTTAGGGGATTTCTCTCAGGTTTGTACGATGAGAGAAAGACTTCACATAGTTGCAATGATCCACACCTCACAGGTTTGTAAGATGGAGAATGTCTCACATAGCTACAATCATCAACACCCCCTTCATCTCAGAAGTAGCGCCCTGGTTTAGTTTTATTTTTTTATTAGAATAAGTGTGATTTTGTTTGCTTATATAATTTCATAGTTCAATTCATGTAACAAGTGTGACATGATTCTGTAGTAATGTTAATTGCTTGATGTTACAGTTTTATTCATGATGTGTGGTTCAACTAATTCTGGTTGGAATAGGGTTCTCATACTTGCTTGTTTGTGAGTGTGAATGGTGATCCTCTAAACAAGGAATTGTGAGAGTTGCAATCTCTGCTCTTATTTGTCACTAATTCTTCATTGGTTGGCAACTGCGCATGATGGAAACATTTCCTACATTTATTAGTTCTTCGTTTCGATTGTTTATATTTTTTAATGAAGGTCATCAATCTAGCTTATGGAGTGAATGAAATAGAGTATTGTTGAATGCAAAAGTATGCATTTAACCTACAATTCTACCATAGAATATTCATTGTTAGATGAGCAACCAATTCCTCAAAGTTATGTTTTGTAGTGGATAAGAGAATGATGTGTTAGTTGAGAAGTTTTTAGACACTTCGAGGTCATTCTTGCATATATTGTGCCTGGTACTTTGTAAGTTTATGAACCCAGATTGATGATTAAATGTACCGGAATTATTAGCATATAATTCACCTAACAACAGTTCTTACTTGGTTGTGTGGCACACCAAGAATACTTTTTCTGGACTACGTCTCTTCACCATAGCATAACCATACTTTGTTCTAGGCTATCGGCGAGTCACACTCCTACTCTAGTGCAACTCGTGCTTACTTAGACAATTGTTGACACAATTTAACACTTAGTCTTATTTAAGCATACATCCATGAACATGAGATTCCAAGAGAATAATTGCAGAACAAACAAAGACAAACATAGAAATAGTGTGGGTGGCACAAACTGTGCCTAACACTCGATTAAGTCTTTGTTATTGTGAAACAGTTACGATATGAGCACCATTGGCTCAGTTTACGAATTTAGCATAATCGAACGACTTGCCTCACCTCACCAAGACACTCATGCAAGGATTCGTCATGCCAATACTTTATGTCGCAACCATCTCTGCAGCCTCCTGCAGTGCACCTCAAATGTGCCCACAACCGCAGATTTGTTGTTCCTTTGTTACCGCATAATTTCACCAAGTTAACACAAATTTCGGTTATATCTCACACATACCTCCAACAGACCTTTGTTTCCAAACTTCCCCAAAACCTTCCAAAGCATCCAACTCTTGGCTACTTGTTTTCCATCATGGCTACTCTGCCTTGGTTCTTTGCCTTGGACTTACCTCATACTCATTTTCTCCAAATCCTTGCCAATTTCTCTATGCTTTCCTTTGGTTGTTCGCCCTTGCTCTTATATGGACTCCAAGGGTCACTTATGTGAAACATCATGTCTCTTGGCTACGTCGTGCCCCTTCATGAACCCACACTCAACCAACTCGTCACACCTCTTCCCTGGACCTGGTGCGCCTATCCAAGTTCGTGCGCCCATCGACCATTTGCTTCTTGGACCGGTGTGCCCTTTGTCTTGTGTGTTCTCTCATGTTGATCGTCATGACTCCTTTTGGGTGTGCCGATGGGGTTGTCCAACTTCTCTGTTGTGCCCATGTTGCCGGGGGAAAACAAGTCCACTCCTTGGGCATGCTCCCAAGTTGCCTCGCCCTTGATCAAACGCAACCCAAGTCTCCATCAATCATTCTAAGGCAAGTATGGTGTGTGCCCCTTGGTACCATACGTCACCATCATGTGCCTAAGGTGCTCCTGTTCACACCCAAACGTCTATGTTCGCCCAATCAATCGCTTCTTCCTTGTGCTCTTTGTTTGTTTTGTCATCAAATATGCCCAAGGAGCATGCGTGCTCGATGAGTGTCGTGGTAAACCTTACATCAACCATAATGTTAAAACTAGAAATAAGAATTGATACAAAACTAATCACTAGTGTCATGGAATCATATTTGAAGAAAAATGTCCACACTATTGATAATACCTACATTTGACCTATAACTAACAAGCTATTGCCCAAAAGATTCTAAATTGTATGTTTTTTGGGAAATATATATAAAGTTTTACTAAGCACAAAAGCTTTAATAAAAACAAACTTTGGCTTCACACAATCTTGGAAATATCAAAAAACAAAGTCCTAACCTTTGGGTAGTAGAAAGAATGAACTTAAAAATATATATATATAATTAAAATTAGAATAGATTTGATTGTTGAATATATTAAATCATTTTTATATTTTTTTGGTTTAAAAATAAATTAAAAACATAAATATATACTTATTGCAATCATCGTCAATCCATTTAATTGATAGAAAAAACTTCAAATTATAAAAATAAAATTAAAAAATCAATAATATAATGTTATAAGGAGAAAAAGTAATAAAAAAAAAACTTTTTACAGACTATGTTATTACTCCAAAGACAAACAGACTTGCATTTTCAAAGCATATGAGGTGATTCATTTGTGAATTTTCACAATATTAATGCCAGCAAATCTAGTGGGCAGATTTTATACAAATACCAAATTAAATTAGAAGTGACTTGTTGCTATTACCTTTTAGTCACTAAATATCAGTTTTAGTCTTCCATGGCATCTAGTTAGATTCTTGTTTTCAGGAATACTATGTCCTAGATGATCATAATTATTTTCACACTAGCATATTAAATGCCAACATGTTTTGCATGTGCTTTTAGTGAGCTCTGACATGTAGACTATATGGGAACGCTGGTTTATATCAGAAAACCTACAAACTAAGACATAGTTATGAACCCATTTCCTTCAAGATAAAACATAGAATCCTGAGCATGGGTGTCATCATTGTCTAGAGTTTAATGCTGCAAGAACCCACCTAAAACGCACATCAAAAGGATGGTCATGCACAAGAGTAATGTGCTATTGATAAGGGAGAACAAGATTTACCTGGTTGAGAAATAGATCCTCACGGAAAGGAATAAAAGACTTATACTTTTTAAGAGAGTTGAGATGTTTATTATGTTGCATGCAAGCATATAAGAGAGATGAACATTTATCATATGAAATATGAAAATTAATTACCAAATTATATATTTGAATAATTAACGGGAAGCATAACAATATTGAAAGATGGATGGTGATAATAGTGTTATTAAAATAGTTAATTGGATTTATCTCTGATAGTTAGAGGAATGATTGTTATTCTCTCCACCTACATTCAATTCTCACAAGTAACAAATAATATGTTAACATCCGAAACAACCTAAAATTGTTGCAGACATGAATCATTATTGTAAATTAATCCCGGATCACCCCACGTCATTTCGCTTTGACAACTTTTGGATCCAAATTGGTTATACATAGTTATATCATGGGCATAAACTGAAATCCAAATTGGTTATACACAGTTATATCATGGGCATAAACTGAAATTACAACCAACAGACAGGTAAACGAAAGTATTGAAAGACACCTACTCCATCAATTCAAGAAAGTAGTAGCTACATAGTCTTCACGGAGCTGTTTTATATTCTCATTTGACAGCTGAGCAACAGCCATCAAATGTTACAAGAGCGGATCATAATTGTAAAGCTGTCCTCCAAGAAAACCAAAATCAGACTTTGTGTTATCTGTATGGAAATGAGCACCCTCCCCAAAAGCCAGTTCATTGTTATGGCAATTCCTTTTACCTATAAATTAGATCGTACCATATATAATTTTACACAGGAACCTTGTATGCTAACGTTTAATAACAATACATGCAAATTATTTTCACATTTAAGTATTTTGTTTTCAGATACATTTTTGGTCATGGTTAATTGAGTTTAATTCTGGTGGTTAGGAGGAAGGGTTG
The DNA here is from genome assembly GCA_009831015.1 of Picea engelmannii. Classification (NCBI taxonomy): domain Eukaryota; kingdom Viridiplantae; phylum Streptophyta; class Pinopsida; order Pinales; family Pinaceae; genus Picea; species Picea engelmannii. The sequence continues at coordinate 279,733 of ML800497.1, forward strand.
TTATACTCTTTACTCAGGTTCAATTCCCATAAATGATATGTTGAATCTTAACAAGTATATTATTGTCATGGTTTTGAGCCTTGTTGTTAACCAGTGACGGCCCTAAAGATTTTAAGATTTACCCTAAATCACAAGATTGTTAAAATGATATTATTGTCATGGTTTTGAGCCTTGTTGTTAACCAGTGACGGCCCTAAAGATTTTAAGATTTACCCTAAATCACAAGATTGTTAAAATGCCTTGTGTCTTACCATGATTACCATCCTCAAAATGAGAAAAAGTCTTGAAAATTTTCCCAAACTTTGTAAGCAAGAAAATAATACATTCTTAATGACAAGATTGTTAAAATTTGACCCTGCCGACAACATTTTATATTCTGTGAACAAGGCCTTGAAAATACGGAAAACTCTTGATTATTTCCTGATATACTGTCAAAGCAATCCTTTTGAAAGAATTTCCGTTTCAGACCTCACTTTAGGCACTCTTTTGGCATTCTTCATACACGGGTTGATAAATTCCTCTAATCCCTAATTTTCAGAACACGATCAACAAACTAGACAGTCTTTACCTTATTCAGATCTAATGGAGAATCAGGAGTCGGCATATTCTTAGTGGTTCTAGCCTCCTACACATCATAAATGTTTACAGGGCAACACGTCCATGTGTGCACATGATTTTAGTAGAGAAGCACCATAGTCAAAATAACTGTGTTTTAACAGCAATGTATTTTTTGAAAGATCGTGTATTGAGGAATATTCAGTTTTGTAAACACCAGAGCGTTTTGTAATGATTGGATTATATATATATATATGTCATTCATTGGAGATTCCTGAGATTCTTCATATAAGATGGTATATATCTTATATATATTAAATTTTACATTAAATTATATCGATATCAACATATAACCTAATTATTAGTCCCTGCCTTTGGGTGTAACACCTTGTTTCTTCCAGTCTATAAAAATAACTATGCTGGTCAACTATATGGGCCAAGAACTATGGCAGACTTAAAGATGTGAATGTGTGATTTTGAATGGACCTTAGTATAAAAGGTCGACGAATTTAAATAATGTTATGAATATATGTTGCGGGACTGCTAGGAGGGGGATGTGTTGAAAAGAGACCACGATGGCTGATGAAAGGTGGTGGAAGGCACCTGGAATGATGGCGTTAACTTCCACCGAAACCAATACCGTATTTGGTCTTCACTGGCCCGAAGATCAAGAGCGGCTCGCTAGCCCCGAAATGAATTACTCGCCAGGTTGGTAGGTGAAGAGGCTCCTCGTGAGTTAATGAGGGATAGGGGTGAACCGCCCATCTGTGGAAGCTTCAGACCTAACCATCGCGGGGAAGTTCGTGCCACACGCAACCTTGCCGGAAAAGAAAAGGCAGGAAAGAGGTGTGGAAGGGGCCAGTCGCGACAGAGATCGCAAGAGGGGAGAAATCGAAAGGACTCTAGAAAAAAAATATATACAGAGTGATTGATAAGCAGAGAAGAAGGAGAGAAACCTTCGTTCTCGACTTCTGACGATTAGAGACTTAGTCTCACAGCATCGTGGTCTAAGCTTGGGGGTGGCTAGTGATAAATCCGTTCAGAATCATTGAGCCTACGGTTGGGTGGAAACGAGCACCCCTCTCAGCAGTTGCATCAAACCTGGTGTTTTTCCGATAAGTGTTATATCTTGTATCTTGAAAATAATATTCTGACATGTATGTTCATGGTTTGTGCAATTATGAATGGTTTCAGTATAAGACTGTTTGTATGGTGTTTTGATCAGAAATGGTGGTTGTATGCTTATATTGGAAAGACCACCTATGG
>ML800497.1:281602-291635 GCA_009831015.1 Picea engelmannii
CTTATGTTGGAAAGACCACCTATGGCTTACGTATATATATATATATATATATATATATATATATATATGTTTTGAACAAATTCAGTTTTCAAGTCTGTTCTCGAGAAATTATTCACTTAATTGTCTCAAGTAATGCCCTGGATAGATCTCCCCACAAGGAAACCCTCTTCGAAAGTTTAACCAAGGATCTACTGGAGGATTTTATGGCATAAGTCTTAAAACCCTGCACGAGAGAGAAGGGTCCTCTTAGACCTCGACATTTCGGTATTTCGGCACCCGGGGTACCTAAGTGTGAGTTCCCTTGTACCCGCAAGTCCCGAAACCTCGACTCGCGAAATCCTGAAATGACAATGGGTGGATTGGTTAGGGCATTTCGATGTTTCGGCACCCGGGGTACCTAAGTGTGAGTTTCCTTGTACTCGCAAGTCCCGAAACCCCGACTTGCGAAACCCCTAAACGATAGTGTACGGATAAATCCCGATATTTCGGTATTTCGGCATCTGGAATACCTAAGGGAGAACTCCCTTATACTCACAAATCCCGAAGTCCCGACATGTGAAATCCCGAAATGATAGCGTGTAGCTAAATCCCGATATTTCGGTATTTTGGCATCCGGAATACCCAAGGGAGAATTTCCTTGTACTCACAAATCCCGAAGTCCCGACATGTGAAATCCCGAAATGATAGTGTGTAGCTAAATCCCGATATTTCGGCATCCGGAATACCCAAGGGAGAATTCCCTTGTACTCACAAGTCCCGAAGTCCCGACATGCGAAATCCCAAAATGATAGCGTGTAGCTAAATCTCGATATTTCGGTATTTCGGCATCCGAAATACCCAAGGGAGAATTCCCTTGTACTCACCAGTCCCGAAGTCCCGACATGCGAAATCTCGAACTGATAGCGTGTAGCTAAATCCTAATATTTCGGTATTTCGTCATCCGGAATACCCAAGGGTGAATTCCCTTGTACTCACACATCCTGAAATTCCGATGGAGGAAACCCCAAAACAGTGGAATATGTTTAGAGTTTGGTGTTTTCAAAGTTTCGGCTCCCGGGAAACCCAAGTGCGAGACCTCCTGTCATCGCATATCCCGAAATCCCGATGGAGGAAATCCCGAAACAATGGAATATGTTTAGAGTTTGGTTTTTCGGAGTTTCGACTCCCGGGAAACCCATGTGAGAGACCTTCTGTCGTCGCATATCCCGAAATCCCGATGGAGGAAATCCCGAAACAGTGGAATATGTTTAGAGTTTGGTGTTTCGGAGTTTCGGCTCCTGGGAAACCCAGGTGCGAGACCTCATGTCGTCGCACATCCTGAAATCCCGATGGCGGAAACCCCGAAGGGTAGAGTACCAAACTTATTCCGGGTTGTTGTTAATCTCAATAAGCGGTTAAGTCCATTTCGGGTTTCGGCCCTTCGAAAGTCAAGAGAGTAAGGGATCACTGGCCTCACGACTCCCCGTATCGCGATAGCAGAAGTGCCTTCTCGGTAAGGACTATGGGCATAGCCACAGTCATGTGAGGGACTTTAAAGGGAAGGAGGGTCTGCGCTAGGCTCCTTAGGATCTCAGGGAGTGTTGTCCCTCGAGAATAAGGAAAGAAAGCCAAAAAATTTCTAGCCCCATGAAGGGTGTGTTACAAATTGGTATCAGAGTATGGTTGCAACACTTGGCCTGCTTGGGCTCATGAACGAGTTGCGCAGAAGCTCCGTTCGAAACACTCCTAAAAGGAGTAACCCCCTGTCTTAACCTTCTTAATCAAAAGTCGAAGTTAAGAATGAAAAACTCCTATTGTGTGTGTGTGCATGTGAAAAATATGAATTATGTACTGGTTATAAATGGATATAAATATTGACTAACAACCAGCGTTTTTCTTTGCACACAAAGCGGAAGATGAACCGCGGGAAATTATAGACGTAGAGAATGGTGACTCACCATGAAGTGGGGGAGGGCTCCCACAATAGAGACAAAGAGTCTGACGAAAGAAGGGCGGTAGGGACTCCTCCAGATCTAGCCGAGACTATGAGGAGCCTCATGGTCGAATTACAAAGCTGCAAGGCTGACAATGAGAGGATGATGAAAGAACAAGAGAAGCAAATAGAAATTAACGCAGTTTTACTGCAGAGCTTATCTGACCTACAAAGACAAATGCAGCATGAACCTGAGGTACAGAAACATGGTCATATCAGTGGCCACACTGAGAGGAGCATGTCGAAAAAGGTTCATCCCAGAGGTAAAGGACCAGCGGCGGACGATTCCTCTGGGAAGGAAGCTGGCGGTTCGGAGGGCTCTTCTAGCAGCAGAACTAGTTCTTATTCTCGAAGAAGACAGAAGAAGCAAAATCTTTCCAAGGGTCATAAATTCGAAGAATTCAGGAAGGCCAAACCGCCCTCCTTCGACGATGAAATAAAAAAGGGAGAGGAAGTAGAGGCCTGGCTTCTTGGACTAAAGAAGTATTTTAGAGTCCATGACTTCTCAGAAAAATTGAAGGCCCGAGTGGCCACCTTCAACTTGAATGGAAAGGCTTCCATTTGGTGGGAAAACCTTAAGAATGTGAAAGGGGTTCACGAAGAGGACCTGTCGTGGGAACAATTTGAGAAATACTTATGGAAGAAGTATCTGTTGGAAAAATATTTCGACGAAAAGACCAAAGAATTCTATGAACTCAAACTGAGGCAACTCACTATAGAGGAATATGTCAGCAGATTCCTCGATTTGCTGAGGTATGTACCTTATATAAAAGCAGAAAAGGCCAAGGTGCAATGTTTCATCAGCGAACTACCTAAGGACTATCAGAACAGAATTGAATTTGATGAGCCAAAGACCCTAGAAGGCACTATCTAAAAGGCAAGATATTGTCATGAACAGTTTGGAAATCAGATAGAACCTCACGAAGGTTGGAAACTAAAGAATAGTTCGGGATTTCAGAGAAAGGGGATTAAATCCCCAAGATTTAAGAACTATAAGAAGAACTCAAGGATGAGCTTCTCAGCCCAGAGTGTACACCAGCGGAACTTTCCCTCCTTGGGCGGAAATAAAACTTCTGGATCTGTACCAGTGAAGGCTGATAACCCAAAGAGAGAACCGTTGAAATGTTGGGGCTACTAAGAGATTGTCCACACTGACAACAGAATAGTCGAAGAATTTACAGCATCCAAGAAGCTACTGCCATCAATGATGTGGCCAGATGTGTGCCGCAAATTTATGCAACCTTGGATAATAACCAAGCCGACCACCAAGCTTCAGTGGTGGAAATAGAAGGTATGATTTCCAACCATCTAGTGTCTATTCTGATTGACCCTGGTTCAAACTTGAGTTATATAGCCCCTCGGACTGTTGATAAGTGTAAACTACAGCCACATAAACCTACCAAGCCATGGTTGGTACAGTTAGCCACTGGCACCAAAAGAAGGGTAGCAGAGGTCATACCAACCTGCCATTTAATGTTGGGTGAATTCCCCACCCAAGCAACCCTTAACATATTACCCCTGGGATCGTATGATCTGTTGATTGGTATGGACTGGCTAGCCACCCATAAATCCAGATTGGACTGTTACCATAAAACCTTAGAATGTGTAAGTAAAGAAGGAAAAAGGATAACCCTTCAAGGGATCTGAAAACCTGTCTCGGTGACACAAATATCAGCTCTTCAAATGAGAAGGTATTTCCGAAAAGGATGTCCCCTATATGCAATACAAGTGTTGAAAACAATTGAAGGTGACAAACCAAGCCTCGAAGACCACCCTACCATGAGGGAATACAGAAATGTATTTCCGGAAGAGGTATCGGGTCTACCTCCGAGAAGGGACATTGACTTCTTGATAGAACTTGCACCGGGAGTGGTGCCAGTGTCTAGGACACCCTACCGGATGAACACACCTGAACTAGTTGAACTCAAATTGCAATTGAGAGAAATGATGGATAAGGGCTATATCCAACCCAGCGTGTCTCCATGGGGAGCACCAGTCCTATTTTTGAAAAAGAAGGGATGTACCCTTAGACTGTGTATAGATTATAGACAACTCAACAAGGTAACCATAAAGAAAAAGTACCCCTTGCCCAGGATCGATGACCTGTTCGATCAATTGGGGGGTGCGTCTATTTTCTCAAAGATTGACTTGAGGTCGGGATACCATCAAGTCCAAATCAAGGATGAAGACATCCATAAAATTGTCTTCCGGACGAGGTATGGTCACTATGAGTTTGTGGTAGTGCCATTTGGGTTAACCAATGCCCCTGCGACTTTCATGTGCTTGATGAACAATGTACTCAGCAAATTCCTAGACAAATTTGTGTTGGTTTTTATTGACAACATATTAATTTACTCTAAGAATGGAGAAGAGTATGAAGAGCATCTTAGATTTGTGTTGCAAGTGCTAAGAGAACATGAGCTCTATGCCAAATTCAACAAATGTGAATTCTTCCAGAAGCAAATACATTATTTAGGCCATGTCCTATCTAAAGAAGGAGTAGCAGTAGACCCTGACAAAATCAGGTCTATCATGGAATGGCCTACCCCAAAGGACATTTCGGATATCAAATCCTTTATGGGATTAGCAGGATACTATAGGAGATTTATAAAATGATTCTCCAAGATTGGTTGTCCAATCACTGCCCTCTAGAATAAGGGGAAAATTTCACATGGACACAAAAATGTGAAGAAAGGTTTCAAACCCTGAAACATCTACTGACCCATGCACCCGTGCTGAAGATCGTCGATCCTGGAGCCGACTTCCTCATGTGCGAAGGGCTCGGAGGAGTCGTTATGCAAGGAGGAAGTGCGGTCTGCTATGAATCCCAAAAATTGAATGAGCACGAAGTCAACTATGTGACCAATGATCTAGAGCTAGCTGCCATAGTGCATGCCTTGAAAATGTGGAGGCATTACCTCCTGGGAAGAAAATTTGTACTTATGATAGACCACTGTGGATTGCGATATTTGTTTGACCAACCAAAGCTCAATGCCAGACAAGCTAAGTGGATGGCCCTCCTCGGCGAGTTTAATTTTGAAATCAAACATATTAAGGGAAGGGAAAATAGGGTGGTTGATGCCCTTAGCAGGAGCATGAAAACAATTCACCTAGCCGCAGTGAGAACCTGTGAGACGAATGTCAAGGAAAGAGTTAGAAATGCACAAGAGACAGACACATTCTTCCAGACCGTGACCTCATACCTGCAGCAAGAACCCACGGGGATAAAGTATGGAGGCTACCAAATGATGGAGGGAGGTCTACTCACTTACCGAAGCAGATTGTATATCCCAGATTGTGATGACTTCAAGAGGTTCATACTGGATGGACTACATAAAAGACCCTATTATGGTCATCCAGGATACCAGAAAATAATCACGGCCACTGGGAAACAATTCTACTGGCCTGGGTTAAAGAAAGACATAGCCGAGTACCTAGCCAAATGCATAGAATGCCAACAGGTAAAAGCAGAACACCGACACCCAGCAGGATTATTACAACCTCTGCCAATCCCGAAATGGAAATGGGAAACCATCTCCATGGATTTCATCACCGGATTACCAACCTCGACCAAACATAATGACGTCATCATGGTAGTGGTGGATAAATTGAGAAAGTCCGCTCATTTTATCCCCATCAAGTCAACTTGTAAGGCAATAGACATCGCCAACATATTCATGAAGGAGATATTTAAACTGCATGGTATGCCGAAAGAGATCATGTCTGATAGAGACAGGAAATTTACTTTCAACTTTTGGAAATCATTGATGGCTGGTTTGGAGACCAAGTTACTATTTATCACAGCCTATCACCCTCAAACCAATGGATAGATGGAAAGAGTGAACCAAATACTAGAAGACATGCTAAGAATACATGTAATGCATCAACCCAAGAAGTGGGAAGACTACCTGCCACTGGTGGAGTTCGCCTACAACAACGGCTACCAAGAATCCTTAAAGATGAGTCCCTTCGAAGTCCTCTATGGTAGGCCATGCAACACTCCTATCAGTTGGAGTAATGTGGTAAACAAAATTTCTTTTGGACCCGACATGTTGAAAGAAATGGAACAGCAAGTGACTCAGATAAAACAAAACCTGAAGGTCGCTCAGAATCGACAAAAAAATTACGCCAACCAAAAGAGAACCCCAAGAGAGTTCAAGACGGGAGACCATGTATATCTCAGAGTTAGGCCCAGGAAGAGTTCCCTGGAAATGGGAGCTTGTGCCAAGTTGGAACCTCGGTATTGTGAACCCTTTGAGGTTCTAGATAGAGTGGGACCTGTAGCCTATAGGATAGCACTTCCTCCCACAGTAAAAGCACATAATGTTTTCCATGTTCCATTATTGAAGAAATATGTACATGATTCTAATCATATAATTGACTGGTCTGTGATCCAGGTGGAGCTGGAGGGAGAATTCCTACCAGAACCTCAATGCATACTGGACAGAAAGGAAACCCCGCTCCGAAACCGAACCATTGCACAAGTCAAGGTGCAGTGGAGACATTTTGTCCCGGATGAGGTTACATGGGAAATGGAGGATGCCATGAAACAGGCATATCCGATTTTGTTTACCTCTGTACATACATGTCATACTGATTGATAGAACATCGAGGACGATGTTCCTTTAAGGGGGAGGGAATTGTAACACCCTGTTTCCCCCAGTCTATAAAAATAACTATACTGGCCAAGAACTATGCAGACTCAAAGATGTGAATGTGTGATTTTGAATGGACCTTAGTATAAAAGGTTGATGAATGTAAATAATGTTATGAATATATGTTGCAGGACTGTTGGGTGGGGGATGTCCTGAAAAGAGACCACGATGGCTGATGAAAGGTGGTGGAAGGCACCCAGAATGGTTGCGTTAACTTCCACTGAAACCAATACTGTATTTGGTCTTCACTGGCCCGAAGATCAAGAGCGGCTCGCTAGCCCCGAAATGAATTACTCGTCAGGTTGGTAGGTGAAGAGGCTCCTCATGAGTTAATGAGGGATGGGGGTGAACCGTCCATATGTGGATGCCTCAGACCTGACGACCGCAGGGAAGTTCGTGCCACATGCAACTTCGTCGGAAAAGAAAAGGCAGGAAAGAGGTGTGGAAGGGGGCAGTCGCGACAGAGATCGCAAGAGGGGAGAAATCGGAAGGAATCTGGAAAAAAAAAATATACAGAGTGATTGATAAGTAGAGAAGAAGGAGAGTAACCTTCGTTCTCGACTTCTGACAAACAGAGACTTAGTCTCATAGCATCGTGGTCTAAGGTCGGGGGTGGCTAGTGGTAAATCCATTTCCGAATCGTTGAGCCTACAGTTGGGTGGAAACGAGCACCCCTCTCAGTTGTTGCATCAAACCTGGTGTTTTTTCGATAAGTGTTATATCTCGTATCTTGAAAATAATATTCTGACCTGTATGTTCATGGTTTGTGCAATTATGAATGGTTTCAGTATAAGACTGTCTGTATGGTGTTTTGATTAGAAATGGTGGTTGTATGCTTATATTGGAAAGACCACCTATGGTTTATATATATATATATATATATATATATATATATATATATATATATATATATANACGGATTCAGTTTTCAAGTTTGTTCTCGGGAAATTATTCACTTAATTGTCTCAAGTAATGCCCTAGATAGATCTCCCCACAGTGACACCTTCTTCGAAAGTTTAACCAAGGATCTGCTGGAGGATTTTATGGTGTAAGTCTTAAAACCCTGCACGAGAGAGAAGGCTCCTCTTAGACCTCAACATTTCGGTATTTCAGCACCCGGGGTACCTAAGTGTGAGTTCCCTTGTACCCGCAAGTCCCAAAACCCCGACTCACGAAATCCCGAAATGACAATGGGTGGATTGGTTAGGGCATTTCGATGTTCTGGCACCCGGGGTACCTAAGTGTGAGTTTCCTTGTACTCGCAAGTCCCGAAACCCCAACTTGTGGAACCCCGAAACGATAGCATGCGGATAAATCCCGATATTTCGGTATTTCGGCATCCAGAATACCCAAGGGAGAATTCCCTTGTACTCACAAGTCCCGAAGTCCCGACATGCGAAATCCCGAAACGATAGCGTGTAGCTAAATCCCGATATTTTGGTATTCCGGCATCCAGAATACCCAAGGGAGAATTCCCTTGTACTCACAAGTCCTGAAGTCCTGACATGCGAAATCCCAAAATGATAGTGTGTAGCTAAATCCCGATATTTCGATATTTCGGCATCTGAAATACCCAAGGGAGAATTCCCTTGTACTCACAAGTCCCAAAGTTCCAACATGTGAAATCCCAAAATGATAGCGTGTAGCTAAATCCCGATATTTTGGCATCCGGAATACCCAAGGGAGAATTCCCTTGTACTCACAAGTCCCGAAGTCTCGACATGCGAAATCCCGAAATGATAGCGTGTAGCTAAATCCTAATATTTCAGTATTTCGGCATCCAGAATACCCAAGGGCGAATTCCCTTGTACTCACACATCTCGAAATCCCGATGGAGGAAACCCCGAAATAGTGGAATATGTTTAGAGTTTGGTGTTTTCGGAGTTTCAGCTCCCAGGAAACCCAAGTGCGAGACCTCCTATCATCGCATATCCCGAAATCCCGATGGAGGAAATCCTGAAACAGTGGAATATGTTTAGAGTTTGGTGTTTCGGAGTTTCGGCTCCCGGGAAACCCAGGTGAGAAACCTCCTGTCGTCGCATATCCCGAAATCCCGATGGAGGAAATCCCGAAACAGTGGAATATGTTTAGAGTTTGGTGTTTCGGAGTTTCGGCTTCCAGGAAACCCAAGTGCGAGACCTCCTGTCGTCGCACATCCCGAAATCCCGATGGAGGAAACCCTGAAGGGTAGAGTACCAAACTTATTCCAGGTTGTTGTTAATCTCGATAAGCGGTTAGGTCAATTTCGGGTTTCGACCCTTCGAAAGTCAAGAGAGCAAGGGATCGTTGGCCTCACGACTCCCCGTATCACGATAGCAAAAGTGCCTTCTCGGTAAGGATTGTGGGCATAGCCACGGTCATATGAGGGACTTTAAAGGAAAGGAGGGTCTGCGCTAGGCTCCTTAGGATCTCGAGGAGTGTTGTCCCTCGAGAATAAGGAAAGAAAGCCAAAAATTTTCTAGCCCCGTGGAGGGTGCGTTACATTGGGGCAGTAGGGATTATTAGTAATCTATTTGTGGTGGCTTAGTTTTATTAGTCTCTGCACATAAATCTATGTAAGCTAACCATTTTAATCAAAGTTTTTTGAAACTCATACTATTTTTGGGCTCGTATTTGATTTATTATCTTAACTTTTTTAATTCGAGGCCTTATTTGGCCTCATATAGAGGTAAGAGACTTCAAAGTTAGGGAAGGAGAGCCTTCAAACATAGTAAAATGTATTTGGAAAAAGAAAAGTGAATTAATGCTAACTTTCAAGTTAGTATTAATTCTAAACATTAAATGTTTAATATTTCCATAGGGCTCCCATAACTCGTTATGTTACAATGTCTACGGTGGCTTTAGTGTCTCATGATGGCAATGGGTGAGAGTTCCACTTGGTGATTTGCATGTCACAGTTCAAGTATCTATCATCTTCCTCCTGCCCATGCATGTATGGGTGAGTCCATTAATCTCTTACCCTGTGCACTTTCCCTTCTGCTCAGGGATGCTCCTATCCTCTGCAACTTACCCTGTGCACTTTCCCTTCTGCTCAAGGATGCTCCTATCCTCTGCAACTTACCCTGTGCACTTTCCCTTCTGCTCAACAATGCTCCTATCCTCTGCAATTGGAAGCTTGGGTATCCTCTGCAACTGGAAGCTGATTGTGATCTACAGAGTTCAGAGATCCACTGTAAAATGTGTCGAAACCATTGCGTCGAAGGCATCCTATCGTCTGTCCTCCTCATCGGTACGATTGTAAATCGGGATATCATCAAAATAAAAAAGAACTCACTTTCTGATAAGGGGACGAAGTACCTGATTCATCATCCTCATGAAGGTGTTGGGAGCGTTTGATAGCCCAAAAGGCATCACGAGCCATTCATAGAAGTTGTCTCGCATCTTAAAAGCAGTCTTCCACTCGTCT
>ML800498.1:29349-50944 GCA_009831015.1 Picea engelmannii
GGGGTCCAAAATGTGTCATAAACAACACGCATAGATCTGCGGCTCAGAGGCAGGTGCGCAGATCAATGGCCCAAGATGTATTTCAGACCCCCCCAACTGATCTATTTTTAACTGAGGGGGGGGGGTCCGGAATGGTATTATTCCTCTAGCGGGTCCCTTGTTATACGTGGCAGCGATCTAATGGCCCCGAGTCCCATCATCTCCTGCTGTCTGACAGACCTACGTCACTTCTCGACATCACCTTCCACTTTTCCTGAAATGGTCATGTACCATAACTGCTGTCAGTCCTTTCCCCCCATTCGCTCGTGGCAATCCCCTTACTATGACTTTTACCTCCAATCGATAGCCGCCACATCACCCGTCCATATTTCCTCAGCTACCGTCACCCGCCATTTCACCCTCAAAATGATTCGTTGGCCATTTATTACTGGATAACCTATCCGTTATCCAGCTGACTTGTCTCCCGCACCCAACTGACCCCCCATTTACTTAAAACTACCATTATTCCCCCTTACTTTCTCTATTTCACCCATCGCACCAGAGAAATTCACCGCTTACTCCTCCGTTACTGTCCGTTGTCCTCATCCACAGTCAGTTTCCCCCACTAACATTGTGTTTTATTGCAGGTACTGTTGCAGAAATGGCACCAAATCCCAAACAAGTAGAAGGAACCGAACCCAAGTTGAGCATTTTTGAAAAATATGAGTTGATCAAGAAAAGGAACCAGACCCTGACTAGCAGTACTTGTGCCCAGTTCTGGAAGCAGACGTCGACTGCACAACATAGGTTTTTGTCGGCATTCGACACTGAGAAGGGAAGAATGCATATGGCATTCCTCCAGGCGCAGGTACCAGATCCAAAGGTGATCACTGACTACAAGAGGGCCACCTTCGAATTCCAGACAAAGGACGTGCATCCGGCCGATCAGATGGATCTGCACAAGAAGACAGGGGAAATGGTTTTTTACACGCTGGCACATGCTTCTACTGCTGTGTCAAAATTGTAGGTGTCCCTGAACAATGTTCAAACACAACTCAAGTTGGAGAAGATTTCATCCTTTGCAAAGGACAATATGATCAAGACTTTGGAGGAGCTGGTCCTCAAAATCAGTTACGATCCTTCAAATGTGAAAGCAGCTGAAGAAATGATCAAGAAGAAGAATGATGACATAGCCTCCTTGAGGAAACAACTGAATCTCCTGCCCATAGAGGATTCACAGGCGAAGGAGATAGCAGAGAAAGAAGGAGAGAAAGATGAAATTCTCAAGCTGCTCATGGAGCAGAATGCACAGCTCAAAGAAATGGAAGCTGAGATGGAGAAACTATTAAAAGAGAAAGAGCAAATGAAGCCAATGGAAGTCATTCCATTGAGTTCTATTCCAATTTCAGGAGCGAGCACAGCATCATTGACTGAAGTCCCATCCGCAACTCCATTGACATCCCAAGAGAAGACAACTGACCTGGCTAAGTCCATCGAAAAAATGAACCTGTAGGAAACAGAGATCAACAGGCTTAAAAAGGAGATTGAAAACCTTCAGGAACTCAAATATTCCTTTCATACCAACCTCTCCAAGGAAAAGCAGGTGACAGAGCAGCTCAAGCAGGAGCTACAGAAACTCCATAAGCAAACAGTGGCAGGAAAGACTTTGGCTGAGGTTAAAGAGAGTGTATGGACAGACATCACTAAGTCCATGAAAGAGATATGGACAATAATCCAGATCATGTTTGAGCAGAATGAATTGGTCCAGAGGAGAAAATGGGCCATTGAGAAGATCAAAGTAGAATTGGGAGACATGCCAACACAGGCAAATGAGATCATCAAGTTCCTCAATTCCAAGACCAGGGAAGAGCTAGAAGAGCTGAAGATTGAATACATAACAGAGACCATCCTTGAGGTCAAAAGAGTTTTGACCAAGAGAGGATTAATGCTTCAGCTGGAAGAAAAGGTTCAAGCCATGGACCTAGGGGTACAAAGATTCTTCAGTAAAACTGAGGCTCTACAGAAGAAAGGTCTGCCTGGTCTGAAGGTAATCAATGATAAATTGATGACACTCCCAGACTATAAGAAGAGATTGGCCGACGTGGCTAAGGATAGTTCAAAGTTTGCAAGAATTCAAGTGAGCATCACTAGAAAGGCATTTTTAGATGCTCTTTAGTGGGACATCAGTATCCAACATGAGATTCGATACATTTTCCTCACCAAGCCTACCTTCGCCAAGTATACAGAAATGGACGAAGTGTATCGAAGACTTCTCAAAGTCAACGTGCCCAGTCATCTCCGATGGGAGGAGCTCTATGATCTGATCGAGTAACAGATGAGATGTCCCAGTCCATTCATTTCTCCAGTCAGATGAGGTCATGCAGAGGCTTCATCAACGACCCACCCAGAAATCAGCATGCAGTTACACCCCATCATCAAGCAGTTCCTAGATTTAGGAAATTTGTTAAGTTAGTTAGGCTAAAAATAGATTTAGCACGTCCATATCATTAATGACAGGATCCTTTGTAATTTGAGTTATAAATACTTCACCTTTCGAAGTATTGAGGGTTGTTGATCTTCACACCCTGATGTTATCAGACTATAATATTTTTGAAGAGATCTTCCATTGATAAAAAGGAGGCACTTTTACAGGATTCTTGCGTGTATTCACTGGTGATGTTTTTCTCTCTAAGTTGAACGTTATTCTTTCTTTGTCATCATTTTGTTTTCTGAATCTAATCTTTAGAAGTAACGAAAGTAGCAGGATTTATCTCGTATACCCTGCTACTGACTCGAAAGATTTTAGTGTTTTATCTTCTGGTGTTTTCAATAAAGAAATTCTTAACTACTTCTTTGTTGAAATTATCTTTCTCATCTTTTCTGTTGTTCATCATTTAAGCTACTAAAGAATCTAGCGATTACATTATCTCTCCCTGTGAAAGTTTTCCCTTTGCTTTCTAGTTTGTATTTCATATTTTATTAAAACACAGACCCCATAGCCCAATGGATGTGTGGACTGTCTCAACCAATTCAAAAACATTTTGACAACAAAACTGACCTATTTATTTACCTAGCCTAATATTTGAAATTTGAAATGTAGCTAAATCTTATAGAGAGATCCCTCTCTGAAGTTGGAAGGGCTAGATCCCAACTTCAAAAGAGGTTGGATAAAGTTACATTTTGTGGATTTATTCTGTGTCAACCTCTTGGAAATTTATAGAGTGATAACATAGTGGCGACCATATTGGGGAAAGAACTTGAAATTTATAAATTCCACATTTTCTTTTCCCTAAAAAGAAAGTCTGTTCCTGAAAGATTGCAAATTTGAGAAGAAAGTAATGTTTAGATGTTGATTAAAATTTGTACATATTATTTTCGGACTCATAAAACTAAAAATATATATATATATAAATAAAAAAGAAATATGGCTCCAAAGAAAGTTTATACTCGATCTCATCCAGACCCAGAACCTGCGATAGTGACAGATAACCCATAACAGTTGCTTAGAAAAAAGGCCATAGCTGAAGGCTCAGTGAGTCATACTCCCTTGCTTAAGTCCCTTTCATTTTCAGGGGAACTCATCACCTTTCAAAACCCTGACTTTGACACCTCTTTCCAACAAATCCTGGTTAGAACACGGTCTGATAGTTTTGTGACTGAAATCTTTTTCGACCCAACCGTTTTGCAACCCTGAACCCATGAAGTTCTGTCTCCCACTGCTAAACCGCAAATCACTCCCTCAGTGCTATCCAGTCCCTCCTCATCCTCGTCTTTAGTCGCTACCTCACTGCTCATCCAGTCTGTTATCCCACCTCCTCCACACGTCATGGCAGCTCGATATGCTCCCTTGGTGTTGGATGCGCCTCTTCATGCCATGCCCTAGGACTATCAAATGAGACTTCCACAGTTCGATGCCACAGGACTTTTGAGCACACAACAACACGTAGATAAAATGAATGATTATTATGATCTGCATGAAGTTGATGAGGCTGATGTTCAAATGAGATTGTTTGCCCAAAGTTTGACAGGTGACGTTAAAAAATGGTACAAAGGGTTGCGTGCCACCTCAATCCTTGACCTTACCGCTTTCCAAAGGAGTTTTCTAGACAGATGGGAGGTAAAGAAAAACCCTCTCCAAATATTGTCAGAATACAAAAATATTAGAAGAAATCAAGGTGAGACAGTACAAGATTACTGCATACGTTTCAATAACATGTACAATGCAATCCCAGCCGAAATCAAACCTCCACAGGGTTTGGCCTTGATAAAATTCCCTGATGGATTTGACGCTGACATGTCATACCAACTAAGGGAAAGAAATTCTACCACCCTGGAAGACATGCAGAAAAGCACAATAAGTGTGGAGGCCAATTTGTTGGCGAAAAGGGCACATCAGAGGTCAGAGAGGAGAGTCACAAATAAAGAAGAACCTTCCACATCAGCCTCAGATTCCAAATTGGATTCTTTGGCCAGAGCAATGGAAAGAATGATGGAAAGACTTATCGTGTCTGATAGAAATCCTCCAAGAGAAAACCCACCGGCTCCTCAGGTTCGGAATCCTAACTTCAGGAGAAACCCTCCTCAAATCAGACAGAGAGATCCTAGGGATCAAAGAGAGCAGAGAGGTCCAGATCAACATATCAGACCTCCCTTACAAGAAAATTATGTTGATGAATGGGATGAAGTGATCAAGGAACTAGAGGATACTCATATAAATCTCATGGGCATTCACGATAACGAAGCTATTTTCCTTACCCAAGAAGAGCAAGAACTTTTTCTTCTCAATCAAACAAAGGTAAGTGAAGAAGTCGAAGATGCAGAACAATAGGCATTCAAAAATTCCATTTTGGAGGTACATCGGTAGTATAATCTGCGAAGTAAAAAGACAGAAGGTAGTTCCCCAAAAAAGACGATTGAAACGAAGAAGGTAGTTGAAACCAAGAAGGCCTCTGAGCCATCTGTCGAGAAGATTCTTGAGAAGAGTACTGCCGAATTTCCTGTGAAGAAAATCCCTACTATTCTGAAAAGATCGTTAAAGCTTGAGGTCTCACCTACTAATCCACCAAGTACTTCTGGCTAGAAGAGTGTGGTGGACAAACCTGAATTGATGAGCCAAGGCAGAGCTCCTACACCTTTCAGCCTTGAGGGAGAATTAGCCAAAGTAAAGATTCCCATTCTGCTTTTTGAGTTGATGAACAAAGACGTTTATCTCTCACAGGTGATTAAAGCACTGACCATCGAACCTGACATAGGCATGAAGGCCTTAACCATTGGATCAACTAATCATTTAGATACCATGAACCTTGCAGATGATCAACCTGAACTTCTGTTCGGACCTGAAGTAGATGGCCGAGACGATAATGGTGATGTCGCTCCTTTTTACATCAGTCTAAACATACATGACCTGATCTTGCATAATGCTATGCTAGATTCGGGTGCTTCCCACAATATGATGCCTAAAGCAGTGATGGAGAAACTGGGACTGGAGGTCACCAGACCTTACAAGGATTTACACTCATTTGACTCCAGTAAATTTAGATGTATTGGTCTGATCAAGGACCTATGTATCACCTTGGTTCAGATTCCTGCAAAGAGCATGGTAATGGATGTGGTAGTTGTAGACATCCCTCCGAAGTACGCAATGTTGCTATCTCGGTCTTGGGGGGATAAGCTGAGAGGTACCCTGCAGCTAGACATGTCTTATGCCACTATCCCAGTTTTCGGGCAACAAAGAAGGCTATACAGAGAAACATTGATGAAATACATGGTCAGTAGCCAAGAAAAACCGCACAACTATCCCCTTTACTCTGCGCATTCTGACTTTGATTCTTTTATTTTGTACAATGATGGTGACTCGGGAGAACAAGATACTCAGCTGGTAGAAGATACATCTAGTCAGGATGAAGGCCAAGAAACCATTGAGGTAGCAAGGATGAAAAACGTGATAACTGAAGAGCTACCGATAGATTTCTGGAGCATGGATTTTGACGGAGCAGTAAGCAAAGAAGGAGCTGGAGCAAGAGTCTGGCTGCATAATCACAGAAACAGGTATTTAGAAAACCATTCTTATAAGTTAAATTTCCAAGTATGAAGCCTTGATGCTCGGTTTGAAGCTCTTGAAAAGAGTTGGTGCTAAAAATATTATGGTAAGAGGTGACTCTGAGTTGATAATCAAGAAAATCAAAGGTGAGTACGCTGCGAAACACCCACGTCTTAGAGCTTATAGGAATGTTGTTATTGATGCCCTTAGATGTTTCACTGAAGTTGACTTGCAGGTAATGCCGAGGGGACAAAACATTCTGGCAGACGGATTGGCTACGTCAGCAGCCACATGTAAGATTCCTTTCCGCTCGACTCGCCCATACACTGTTGAGGTGAAATGCAGACCAACCATTCCGGACAATATCAGGTACTGGCAAGTGTTTGGTAATGATGATCAAATCGAAGACTTTCTACAGTGTAAAAATGATTTTGAATGTACAAATATAGATTTAGAGAACGAAGATGAAAATGTAAATAGATATGATTTTGAAATTGATAGTGTAAATAACATAGATTCAGGAGAATTAGGCGATGACGAAATGGATGTCGATGTTTTACATTTGAAAAGAAACATTTTTCCTAGGGGTCTAGTTCCTTTAGAGGACTTGTTTGATTTTAACGACGTAGCCAAAAAACGCAAAATTGAAGAACATGGACAAGAGGTAGAAGATTGTAATATATGGACCGAAGAGAAACCCAGGATAGTCAAACTGTCTAAATCATTACCCCCTGAGCAAAAACTCAAATACATTGAGATGTTCAAAGAATATTCGGATGTCTTTGCATGGGGCTATGAGGATTTGAAATCTTATGATACCAACATCATACAACACAAGATTCCAATAAAAGAAGACCAAAAACCGTTCAGACAGAAACTTAGGAGAATAAATCCCAAGTTGCTCCCTCTGATAGAAAAGGAGATTAAAAAAATGTATGATGCCAAAATCATAGTCCCGTTGCGTTTTTCCAAATGGGTCTCGAATTTGGTCCCGACACGTAAGAAATCTGGGGAGATCAGGCTGTGTATTGATTTCTGAAATATGAATAAGGTCTCCCTGAAGGACAATTACCCCTTACCCAAAATGGACCACATGCTACAAAGGGTGGTCGGATCCAGTCGAATATCTTTGCTGGATGGTTTCTCGGGTTACAATCAGGTCCTCGTCCACCCAGATGACCAAGATAAAACCGCTTTCACCACACCATGGGGCACTTTAATGTATGTGAAAATGCCTTTTGGTCTGATGAACGTAGGAGCCACATTCCAGAGAGCGATGGATATCACCTTTGTGGAAGAATCGGGTAAGTTTATTGTCATCTATTTGGATGATGTAACTGTGTTTTCCCGATCCGATGACGAACACCTGCGACACCTCAAACGAGTCTTCGAGAAATGTAGAAGGTTTGGGATTTCTTTAAATCCTAAGAAAATCCTTTTCAGGTTGGAGGAAGGTAAACTGCTAGGACACTTCATATCCAAGGACGGAATCAAAATTGACCCCAACAGAATCGAGGCCATACAAAAATTAGAACACCCAAGAAACCTTAAAGAATTACAGTCTTTTATCGGGAGAATAAAATTTCTATGAAGATTCATTCCAAATCTGGCTGAGCTCCTTAGAAACATTACAAATATGCTAAAAAAGGATGTAAAAATAAAATGGGACGCTGAGTCCAGACAGTCTTTCGAACAAGTCAAACGAGCACTCAAAGAGGCCCCTGTCTTGATCAGTCCTGATTTCACTAAGGATTTCTATATTTTTTCTTTCGCTTCCAAACATACTATAGCAGCGGTCTTACTACAAAATAACAACCCATAGATTTCTTTAGTAAAGCGTTAAGAGATGCTGCTCTGAATTACAAGATAATGGAGAAACAAGCTTTTGCCTTGGTAAAATCCATAAAGGACTTTAGAGTCTACATTCTCCATTCTCATACCATTGCATATGTTCCGAATGCGGTAGTAAAAGACATTTTGACCCAGGACAACCCAGATGGAAGAAGGGGAAAGTGGATTGCTGTCATTTTAGAATACGATATAGAGATTAAGCCTACAAAACTAATCAAGGGTCAAGGCCTAGCAAAATTAATGGCTGAATCAAATTTCCATGCTCTTGACATTAATTTTTTAGTTGCAGCAGATGAACAGGGCGAGATGGCGACTCCAAGTGTGAGAGAGATATTTCTCAACTCTCCATGGTATGCAGACCTTATATTCGTTTTGAAAAATTTACAAGCTCCCCCTGGTTTGACTAAGACTAAAGCTAGATTTTTAAAGTTGAAAGCCTTAAAATTCTGTATTCTAGAAGGCAATTTGTATTGGAAAGATCCTGGAGGCATTCTGTTAAATTGTTTATTGAAAGATGGAGCTGACAAAATGTTACAAGAATTTCATGCAGGAGAATGTGGTGGCCATCTGAACTGGAAGGTCACAGCCAACAAAATACTCAGAGATGGTTTCTATTGGCCCACCCTGTTTGCTGATGTACATCATAAAGTGACTGCATGTCATCAATGTCAGCTGTTTGAAGGCAAAAGGAAACTCCTTCCTCTTCCCCTGAAATCGATCTCAGTTGAAGCCCCTTTTCAACAATGGGGACTGGACTTCATTGGAGAAATACACCCTCCTTCTTCAGGCCAGCACAGGTGGATTCTCACCGCCACAGATTATTTTACCAAATGGATCGAAGCAGTACCAAGCAGGCAAGCCACTGACTCTGTTATTATCAAATTCCTTGAAAATAATATCTTGTCTCGCTTTGGATGTCCTAGAAAGATTATAACTGATAATGCAGCTGCTTTTCGGTCGAAGAAGCTCATAGATTTTTGCAACCAGTATCACATTGGTTTGGGGCATTCCATAGCTTACTACCCTCAGGGGAATGGGCTAGCGGAATCTTCAAACAAAACATTGGTAAATATCATCAAGAAAATGTTGCAGGAAAACAAGAAATCGTGGCATAACAAGTTGGTGTTTGCATTATGGGATGACAGACTGACCACCAAGAGGTAAGTTGGTATGTCACCATACCAGCTGGTCTATGGCACAGAGGAATTTTTCCCCAATTCCTTAGGAGTCCCTGTCATGAAGTTGCTTCAAGATGTACAAGCCGAGCCAAATGACTTACAGAGAAGAATCAACCAGATGATCCATTTACAACAGTCTAGGGAAGAAGTTTTCAACAAGACTCAGGTAATCCAAGAAAACATCAAGAAGATTTTTGACAAAAGAACCAAGGAAGATGATTTTGAGATAGGAGATTTAGTGCTGAGATGGGATGCCATAAATGAAGACAAGGGAAAGCATGGAAAATTTGACAGTTTGTGGAGAGGACCATACATGATCCAAGCATTCAAGGGGAACAACACTTTTTTGCTGAACAACGCTGATGGGACAGATCTGCCAGGAGGACCTGTAAATGGTAGAATGCTGAAACATTATGTTCCACCTCAGTAGAGACTCAAGTTTTCACTCTCCATTGTACATACCATTTTTATTTTTCGCCTGCATTTTCTAAGTGAATAACATTAGTCAGCTGGTTGAAGCCCGAAGAGAAGGCCCTAAGCCGTTGACCACTGTTCTTCCATTTTTTGAGAATAAAGCTGATCAATCAATGAAGACTACTAGGCATAAGTTTTCAGAATGGCGGGAACCAGGATTCTTGGCACTTCACAGGGAAAGTACCATCCCCAGGTAGAGCCGTTGTTATCATCCTATAATTTATAGGATCAACTGGTGACTGGGATATTATCTGTCTCTAGTATTTTTTGTTGACAAATGATATTTCATTCTACAAATAATTTGAAAAAGAAAAGAAAAGAAAGAAAAAAGAAAAAAAAGAAAAAAAGAAAAAGAAAAGAGGGCATAAAAGAATTCAATAAAAGCCCCATGCAATAATAGTAACTTGGTCCATACCTTTCAAGCATGGCCAATTTTTTTTTAAATTGATGTTGATAGGGTAGTGAATGAGTTTGGCTAAATATTTTAATCTTAGCCAAAGTGTCTAGGTTATATTAGTGAGTAAATTTGGCCAGACTGTCTAATCTTGGTCAGATAGCCCCAAGTTAGAGTAAATTCTTAACCCAACAGTCTAATCTAGGTTAATTGTCATAGGAAGCTAGGGTAGAATATAGGCTAGTTTCTTTATTGTTTCATTTTAATAAAACCAACTTGATGTAAATGTTGCACCATGTTTCATATGCTTAGAAGATCGTTTGGTCGATCCCCATGGTGGTGTCTACTTGAAAAGTTGGGAGAAAACCCATGAAAAAGCATTTATCCAAAGTTGTCTAGGTGCATGTTTTGTCCGCGCCCTCACTTATGCTCCTATCATGTATCAATGGTCCAGATGATCATGCCCAGATCTACGGTGGATAGATCATTCTGGCCCCCCCCGACCGTTCTACCTTTAACGGGGGGGGGGGGGGGGGGGTTCAGAATCGCTGATAAGACCCACGCACATTTGGATGGCCCAAGATCAAGCGCGCAAATATACGATCAATGTTGGATTCTGGACCCCCCCATCCGTTCCACCTTTAATGGAGGGGGGGGGGTCTGGAATGTGTCATAAAAAATGCGCATAGATCTGTGACTCAGAGGCAGGCGCGTAGATCAATGGCCCAAGATGTATTTCGAACCCTCCCGACTGATCTGTTTTTAACTAAGGGGGGGGTCCAAAATGGTATTATTCCTCTGGTGGGTCCCTTGTTATACGTGGTAGCGATCTAATGGCCCCGAGTCCCATCATCTCCTGCTGTCTGACAGACCTACGTCACTTCTTGACGTCACCTTCCACTTTTCACGAAATGGTCATGTCCCATAACTACTGTCAGTCCTTTCCCCCCATTTGCTCGTGGCAAGCCCCTTACTATGACTTTTACCTCCAATCGATAGTCGCCATGTCACCCGTTCGTATTTCCTCAGCTACCGTCACCCACCATCTCACCCTCAAAATGATCCGTTGGCCATTTATTACTGGATAACCTATCCGTTATCCAGCTGACCTATCTCCTGCGCCCAACCGATCCTCCGTTTACTTAAAACTAACTTTATTCCCCCCTACTTTCGTTATTTCACCCATCACACCAAATAAATTCACCACTTACTCCTCTGTTACAGTCTGTTGTCCTCATCCACAGTCAGTCGCCCCCACTAATGTTGTGTTTTATTGCAGGTACTATTGCAGAAATGGCGCCAAAGCCCAAACAAGCAGAAGGAGAGGAGAATTCGTTTCTCCCGCCCCCTGTCGACCTGGACAGGATCCCACTGGTCGACAAAGACTGATTAATCGCAGATACAAAATGTGATTTTGATTTCTCAGACCTCTAGTCGTGGCTCAGGGAAGTTTTCCTGGACCAGAGTGATGAAATTGGACTCTGGGAGTCCAATCTATCCCTCTACCTCTTCCCTCAGATCCACCATTTTCCTGAGTTCACTCTTAAGTGTCAAGCCCACTATATTCCCGAACAAAGAGCCGTCATATCCTTGTATGGAGAGATCCTATTCCTCATCACACCTAAATCCATAGACTAGATGATGCAAATTCCCCGAACCGACTCTGCGTCTCCCTTCAACTTGGAAATTCTCACAGAATTATACCAGAAAATGACCTTCCCCAAAAGAGCTCAAATATTCGAGCTTTTCCTTCCCCCATCCGCTTAATTTCCCTCCACAAATCTTCCTTATCTGTCTTCCATGTTCTAGACTAAGGGAAACCAGGTCATCTCATCCCTTTGTGCTTTGTTAGGATACTATTCTAATCAGTGGGTAGATGAACCCATTTTGGGTTTTCTATCCATCTTCTCTACCGATGAAAAGCCCACCACCCAGTTTGACTTTAGCACATTCTTGGCAGACAATATTCACGAACAGTTCATGAATTTCGGCACGGAAGGCATGTTTATATACTCATCGATACTAGCATACTTGTTCGTCTTCTTCCAGGCAGATAAATTTGGCTTTTCCATGCAGAAGATGGATGGAGATGGTAGACCTCAGGCGGTCACAACATGGACCTCCTTGCTCAAGCACAACTCCACTAATTTCAGTTTCAGGGAGTTCATCGACCAGTTCTACCACCCTGTGGTAATTATGCTAGGTGACAGGCCCGAGCCTCGGATAAACGATGAAGTTCAGAGGATCCTGCATCTCTCGGACAATAGAAAGACCGGGGATTGGTATCTGTATCAATATTACACCGAGATTAGAGTATACAGATGCGAGTTGGCACTGTATAAGCTGCCCAAGTATCTACCTGTCAGGATTTTTTCTTTGGAATATATAAATTCCGATGATATCCACTTTGTGTCATTGAAGAAAAAGCAGCAGCTTAGAATCAAGGGGTAGATTGGCTCCTTCATCTGCAACAATCGTGGAGTTGGGCAAGAAGTAGATAGGATGCTGAGGGAGATGAAGTTCTCCATGAGCTTCCCATGGCATTATGATCCATGTGGGATCATCTCAGAGATGAGGGTGAAGAACAAGAACATCCCATATGTTCATGAATCTAGGCTTGAAGTGGAAAAATTTTCAAATCAGACAGTGTGGGAGCCTAACACATTGGTCGAAGTGGAAAAGAAGGATCCCCCGACCACTATGTCACAAACGACCAAGCCACAGGTCCCAAAAGAGAAAAGGCCGAGGCAAGATTTGTCTCCGCCTGTCACTGAGGTATCTTCTGAGGAATTCCAGTTGCATACCAAGAGGCCTAATATTGTTGCAGCTCCTGGCCCGACCGGGGAAAAAGAAGCCCCATCTACCATAGTGAGAAAATTTGGTATTCCACCCTTTGGCTCGAGCATCCATAAGGTCATCACCCCAGCATTGCCGAATAAATCCACAGACTCCCCATTGAACACTCAGTCAGGCAAGGTAGGGCCCAAGTTGAGCATTTTTGAAAAATATGAGTTGATCAAGAAAAGGAACCAGACCCTGACCAGCAGTACTTGCACCCAATTCTGGAAGCAGACGTCGACTGCACAACATAGGTTGTTGTCAGCATTCGACACCGAGAAGGGCAGAATGCATATGGCATTCCTCCAGGTGCAGGTACCAGATCCAAAGGTGATCACTGACTACAAGAGGGCCACCTTCGAATTCCAGATGAAGGACGTGCATCCGTCCGATCAGATGGATCTGCACAAGTAGATAGGGGAAATGGTTTTTTACATGCTGGCACATGCTTCTACTGCTGCGTCAAAATTGCAGGTGTCCCTGAACAATGTTCAAACACAACTCAAGTTGGAGAAGATTTCATCCTTTGTAAAGGACAATAGGATCAAGACTTTGGAGGAGATGGTCCTCGAAATCTGTTACGATCCTTCAAATGTGAAAGTAGCTAAAGAAATGATCGAGAAGAAGAATGCTGACATAGCCTCCTTGAGGAAACAACTGAAGCTCCTGCCCACAGAGGATTCATAGGCGAAGGAGATAACAGAGAAAGAAGGAGAGAAAGATGAAATGCTCAAGCTACTCATGGAGCAGAATGCACAGCTCAAAGAAATGGAAGCTGAGATGGAGAAACTATTAAAAGAGAAAGAGAAAATGAAGCCAATGGAAGTCATTCCACTGAGTTCTATTCCAATTTCAGGAGCGAGCACAACATCAGTGACTGAAGTCCCATCCACAACTCCATTGACATCCCAGGAGAAGACAACCGACCTGGCTAAGTCCATCGAAAAAATGAACCTGCAGAAAACAGAGATCAACAGGTTTAAAAAGGAGATTGAGAACCTTCAGGAACTCAAATCTTCCTTTCAGACCAGCCTCTCTAAGGAAAAGCAGGTGATAGAGCAGCTCAAGCAGGAGCTACAACAGCTCCGGAAGCAAACAGTGGTAGGAAAGACTTTGGCTGAGGTTAAAGAGAGTGTATGGGCATACATCACTAAGTCCATGAACGAGATATGGCCAATGATCTAGATCATGTTTGAGCAGAATGAATTGGTCCAGAGGAGAAAACAGGCCATTGAGAAGATCAAAGTAGAATTGGGAGACATGCCAACAAAGGCAAACGATATCATCGAGTTCCTCTATTCCAAGACCAGGGAAGAGCTAGAAGAGCTGAAGATTGAAGACATAATAGAGACCATCCTTGAGGTCAAAAGAGTTTTGACCAAGAGAGGATTAATGCTTCAACTGGAAGAAAAGGTTCAGGCCATGGACGTAGGGGTACAAAGATTCTTCAGTAAAACTGAGGCTCTACAGAAGAAAGGTCTGCCTGGTCTGAAGGTAATCAATGATAAATTGATGACACTCCCAGACTACAAGAAGAGATTGGCCGATGTGGCTAAGTACAGTTCAAATTTTGCAGGCATTCAAGGGAGCATCACTGGCAAGGTGTTTTTAGATGCTCTTCAGTGGGACATCAATATCCAACATGAGATTCGATACATTTTCCTCACCAAGCCTACCTTCGCCAAGTATACAGAAATGGACGAAGTGTATCGAATACTTCTCAAAGTCAACATGCATAGTCATCTCCGATGGGAGGAGCTCTGTGATCTGATCGAGTAGCAGATGAGATGTCCCAGTCCAGTCATTTTTCCAGTCAGATGAGGTCATGCAGAGGCTTCATCAATGTCCCACCTAGAAATCAGCGTGCAATTACACCCCATCATCAAACATTTCCTAGATTTAGAAAATTTGTTAAGTTAGTTAGGCTAAAAATAGATTTAGCACGTCCTGATCATTAATGACATGATCGTTTGTAATTTGAGTTATAAATACTTCACCTTTTGAAGTATTGAGGGTTGTTGATCTTCACACCCTGACGCTACCAGACTGTAATATTTTTGAAGAGATCTTCCATTGATAAAAAGGAGGCACTTTTACAGGATTCTTGCATGTATTCACTGGTGATGTTTTCCTCTCTAAGTTGAATGTTATTCTTGCTTTGTCATCATTTTGTTTTCTGAATCTAATCTTTAGAAGTAAATAAAGTAGTAGGATTTATCTCGTATACCCTGTTACTGACTCGAAAGATTATAGTGTTTTATCTTCTGGTGTTTTCAATAAAGAAATTCTTAACTGCTTCTTTGTTGAAATTATCTTTCTCATATTTTCTGATGTTCATCATTTAAGCTACTAAAGAATCCAACGATTACATTATCTCACCCTGTGAAAGTTTTCCCTTTGCTTTCTGGTTTGTATTTCATATTTTATTAAAACACAGACCCCATAGCCCAATGGATGTGTGGACTGTCTCAACCAATTCGAAAACATTTTGACAACAAAACTGACCTGTTTATTTACCTCACCTAATATTTTAAATTTGAAACATAGCTAAATCTTATAGAGAGATCCATCTCTGAAGTTGGAAGGGCTAGATCCCAACTTCAAAAGCGGTTGGATAAAGTTACATTTTGAGGATTTCTTCTGTGTCAACCTCTTGGAAATTTACAGAGTGCTAACAGAAAAAAGGACAGTTGGAAGGGACCTTACAACATCAAGGCCATGGTTGTAATCTCTCTTTCACATTTAATATGATACAGTTATATGATTCTTTCCTATAAAACTTCTTGTGTTTTATTGTATGATTCCTTGATGACATACATAGGTTTATATTGAGTTTATTCTATTGCTATCACTTTCGTTGGTTGCGTTCTTTTGCAGGATCATCATTGTATGAGCGTTGGAACAGATCTATGATGGCGATGGTGAGAGGAAGCGACATTTAAATGGTATGTCACCCATCCCTCTTTAGTTAGTAAATTCAATATCTAAAACTTAAGGAAAGCGTCTTGTTCTGGTGTGTTTTGTTATAGATCTAGGTGGATCTAGGGAGATCAGTTAGTGTCCACACCTACCGATTAGTCCGATAACAATTTCAAATTCGATGGGGAGAGTGGCCTTGACCCCATGGAATCGATGAAATGGTGTGAAACCAGTGGCAGTTTTGATTGCCGTGCGATAAGCCCATAGCGCGAAAAACAACATATGGTGCCAATTGGTATTATGTTTGTTCACTATGTGCTGCAACATGGTTTTGAGGACCTTGTTGACCACCTCTACCTATCTGTTGGATTGAGGGTAGTATGGGGATGGACTGTTTGTTCACTATGTGTTGCAACATTTTGCCTTTAGGCTCATATGATTGCTTAATTGGGATGGACTGGTTGGACCAACACCATGCCCTTTTGGATTTCCGTAAAAAGAGTTTCACATGCCTGAACGAAGAGGGAAATCAGGTAATAGTCCAAGGAATTCCCAGAGCTGTGGCTGTGAGGGAAATCTCAGCCATGCAGCTGAAGAAATGTTACCGGAAAGGCTGTCAATTATTTGCAGCTCGGGTGGAAGAAGCATCCCAAGATGTAGGATCGAATCTGGAAGACCATGAAGTACTCAAGGAGTTCAAGGATGTATTTCAGGAGGTACTTGGACTACCTCCGAGGAGGGACATCGAATTTTCTATAAATTTGATGCCTGGAACAACTCCAGTTTTGAAAGTTCCTTATAGAATGAGTATGCCAGAGCTAAAAGAGTTGCAATTGCAGCTCGAAGAGATACTAAAGAAAGGTTACATTCACCCCAGTGTGTCACCGTGGGGATCCCCAGTCCTATTCATGAAGAAGAAAGATGGGACGTTGAGGCTGTGCATTGATTTTCGACAGTTGAATAAGGTCACTGTCAAGAACAAGTATCCTTTGCCGAGGATTGATGATCTTTTCGATCAGTTGAAGGATGCGAAAATATTTTCAAAAATAGATCTCATATCTGGATATCACCAAGTGAGAATAAAGGATGAGGACATTGGCAAGACCGCCTTTAGAACAAGGTACGGTCATTATGAGTTTACAGTGGTGCCGTTTGGATTGTCCAACGCGCCTGCTGTCTTCATGTGCTTAATGAATGGAGTGTTCAGAAATTATCTGGACAAGTTTGTCATAGTCTTGTTAGATGATATCTTGGTGTATTCCAAGACAGAGGAAGAACATGAGCAACACTTGAGAATGGTGCTGCAGGTTTTGAGAGAACACCAACTGTATGAAAAACTGAGCAAGTGCTCATTTTACCAAAGGTAGATCCATTACTTGGGACATATTATATCTGAAGAAGGGATCGCTGTGGATCCTGAAAAGGTACAGGCCATTCGAGAATGGCCAGCGCCAAGGAATGTGACAGAAGTTAGATCTTTTATGGGTCTGGTAGGCTACTATAGGAGGTTTATAGACGGATTCTCAAAGATAGCCCATTCTATCACTTCCTTGCAAATAAAGGGGAAGAAGTTCCATTGGACTGATGAATGTGAGAGCAGCTTCCAGCGACTGAAGCAACTACTCACTAGTGCTCCAATCCTGAGGATTGCAGATCCAAACAAGGATTATGTAGTGCGCACAGATGCGTGTAAGGAAGGGTTGGGAGGAGTTCTCATCCAAGAAGGATTTGTAGTTTTCTATGAATCCCGGAAGTTGAAGGAACATGAGAAGAATTACACCACCCATGATTTGGAGCTGGTGGAAATCGTCCATGCCTTGAGGAAATGGAGACATTACCTCATGGGAAAGAGATTCGAATTAAGAACAGACCACAACGGCCTGAAATATTTATTTGATCAGCCAACCTTAAATTCCAGGAAAATTAGATGGTTGGAATTTCTGTGCAAATATGACTTTGACATCAAGCATATCAAAGGGAAATAAAACGAGGTGGCTGATGCACTCAGCACAAAAGTGCACGAATTACATGCTACAACCATTAGCATGTACAAAACTGAAATTAAAGACAAGATTCTTGAAGCTGCAAATGCTGATATGCAGTACAAAAGACTTGTAGCAAAGCTACAACAGCATGGGAAACCACAAACCAAGGAAAGTTACACCTTGGGAACTGATGGTTTACTTCTGCATAAGAACAGGGTATATGTACCCAATGTCCGAGAATTGAAGCTGGCAATTCTAAAAGAGATGCATAACGTGAATTATGTTGGACATCCTGGATATCAAAAGACTGTGGCAGCAGTCAAAAGCCATTATTTTTGGCCGAGTTTGAAGAAAGAAATTGCTGAATACATCGCCAGATGTATGGAGTGCCAAAAGGTTAAGGCTGAGCATAGACACCCAACAGGGTTGTTGCAGCCTTTACCTATTCCTGAATGGAAATGGGACGTGGTAACAATGGATTTTATCATAGGATTGCCCAGAACGAGCAAGCAACATAATTCGATCATGGTGGTGGTGGACAAGCTTACTAAAGCTGCCCATTTTATTCACTGAAAACCACCCACAAAGCAGTAGATGTTGCTGATATCTTTTTAAAAGAAGTTGCACGCTTGCATGGGATTCCTAAGACAATTGTGTCTGATAGGGACCCAAAATTCACTTCGAATTTCTGGAAAGGACTGTTCAAAGGATTCAGAACGAATTTGAACTTTAGTACAGCGTATCACCCTGAGTCCGATGGATAGACAGAGAGAGTAAATAAAGTAATAGAAGACATGCTGAGAATGTATGTGATGGATAAACCATCAAGGTGGGAAGACTACTTGCATTTGGTAGAATTCGCCTACAATAATGGGTATCATACATCTCTGAAGATGATCCCATTCGAAGCACTTTATGGAAGAAAGTGAAACACTCCAGTGAGCTGGGATAATCCAACTGACAGAGTAGTAGTTGGACCTGAACTACTCAAAGAGATGGAAGATCAAATGATAAAGATCAAATAGAATCTGAAAGCTACCCAGGACAGGCAGAAAATTTACGCTGATAGTAACAGAACCCATAGAGAATTCAAAGTGGGTGACCATGTTTTCCTGAAAGTGAAAACTAACAGGAGTTCCCTGAGACTGGGAAGTTGCGCCAAGTTGGCAGCAAGATTTTGTGGGCCATTTGAGATCCTGGAAAGGATTGGGCCAGTTGCATACATGCTTGCATTACCTGCATCTATGACTGTACATAATGTGTTTCATGTTTCACTTCTTAAGAAATATGTACCGGAAGCTAATCATGTTATCGATTGGACTGTGATTCAGGTGGAACCAGAAGGTGTCCTGCAAGTGCATCCTATGCGCATATTGGACAGGAAAAGCAAACATCTCCGGAATTGAACTATAGAGCTTGTAAAGGTCCAGTGGACTTGGTATGGTCTTGAAGATGCGACATGGGAGCATGAAGAAGTAATGCGGGCAGAGCACGCGCATATTTTTGAAAATTTTGAAAGATGTGCAGAGACAGTGTAAGTTGCACTGAGGACAGTGCACAAATAAGGGGAGGGGGATTGTAGTGTCCCCAAGGCCGAGCCCCATTGCAAATCATGATATATGAAATGAATTGTAAACATGTTCTATATGTTGGTGAGCCAAGTTTTGTATAAGCTGGTAGGCTTATGAGTTTGTTAGGCCAAGGAGCTTAAGTGTTGAAGGCCAGGAGCATGCTGATGTACTTGTATGTATGCAGAATGATTAATAAAAATATAAACACCACCAGGTGCAGACCGAACACGATGAATGAGTGAAGGGGGACTGAGCGTCCACAGAGTGGGCAGGGGATTAGGGGCTGGAAGGTGGGAAAAAGGGGCTAAGTGTTGAGCCTAGGGGCTAAGCCTAGAGGGCTTAAGCCTGGGAGTAATATTTTAATATTATTTCCCAAAAGACATATGTATTTTATTTTATTCTAAGTTCCTGGCAAGGGAAATGTGCAAAAGGGATGTATGCTATGGGAACGCATTCATTTTCTAGGGTGACAAGTGTCAACCCTGGTGCATGCAAATATAATAGACGAGATGAACCATGGGAGGGGGATCTTCTCCATTCTAACCAACCGTCTAAGCGTGAACCAGTCCGACCCTTGCAAGATTACCCTCGTATCATTCCGAAACAAAAACCGTGAGATGATCCCATGATTGTAGAACCCGTTGGGGAAGCGCGTGTTCATTTTTCCCAATTGGTTGTTGCGGCCACGCAGTGATGGACTGCGCGTAGCATACTAACCAGAGTAAGCTTGTGCTAAGATTGTGTATGACCTCTCTTCTAGTGAGGGAGGTGACTGTGGTTGGAAGAAGCAGGTTGTCAGGCCTGTGAGCAACTCTTTCCAGGTGAAAGATTTTGCTGGGAAGCGATTTCTTCCAGAGAGTGTCCAACACTAGCTTCAGACTTTGAGACTTCCTGATCCGACCTGTTGCCAAGACCCAGAGAGGAGGTTAGCACTGATGGACTGTGTGTGTGAAGGTGTACACTCCCGGGCGGAACAGGCATGTGGGAAATGAGAGTCTGGTAGTAGTGGGCGTAAGATGACATCTTTGGGAAGAATCTTTCCAGATATTTCTGTGTTGTTTTCCCTATAACCTCAGCCTAGCCTAGGATTCCTTGCCTTGGGGTGGAGCTCAGTCCTAGCTCGGGGGGTGACCCACTGTTGAGATGATGAACAGTGTGGTCTAAGGCTAGGAGGTTCGTGGAAGGCCTACATTTGGTTGGTGGATTTCACCATTGTTACAAGATAAGTGTCTAACTATGTTCTTATCACATTTTGGCATGATTGTGCTGTATATATATTATGTATCATGTTTTCCGCTGTGTATATGAATTAATATGAAAAGCTAATTGCTTGCTGATTATGGTAGTAATTCATATGAATACTCTATGTTGAATGTGTTTAATTGTTAAATGCATGTGGAGTATATACTAGACTGTACGTGTTATGTAAATCCAACGTAAGTGTATACAGATTGTTATATAGCACGTTAAAAGCCTTGGTCAGCAAAAAAGGTACACTGCACCCATTGTGGGGGAACATCATGGTATGAAACACAGAAGAGGCCACGACCTTCATCGCATACATGTAGCTATGCCAAAACAAGATGTTGTAATCTAGTGGAGCGTCGATGACTTCAATGTCAATGAGGATAGTTTTTCCCCCGAGTTCAACGGGGACATTTTGAAAGAGTCCTTCAGGAGACGATGGTCATCCATCATAAGCTCTCAAAGTGATGGTTGATGGGATGAGCTCGGGGGAACCCAGTTTCTTCCATACAATTTTGGACATGATGCATGTGGATGCACCTTCATCAATGATGCAATGGTGAACTGTGATGTTCCAGATTTTAACCGGTATTTGGAAAGCGACCAGAGCGGGGAGACGAGGTTCCCCACTATCAAGATCAAAGGTGATGAGGTGAGTATCAATAGGTTCGACTACCCCCAATGTGGAAATTAACAACTTTTGTTGAGTAGGACAGGGTTGAAGGACTTCTAAAACTGACATGGCAGCAAGAGATTGTGCCAAGTCATCGACTAGACTGTAATTGTGTGCCGCCCTAGCCTGAGGGTTGTTGACATTCCGTCGTAATGGGATGCGAGGAATACGAATGGGTGGTTCAATATTAGGGAAATGAATCATCAAAGGTGGCCCATTTGTGACTGGGGCTATGTCAGAGGTAGTGGGAGCGGAGTCAGGGGGTGCACTGTATTGATGACTCCGTGTTTGTAGAAGGACTTCTTCCTCACTAGTGAGGAGGATAATGCGATTTGTAGGAGTGCCTGGGTTTGCATACTGTCCCATATGAGGTGGGGATGAATGCATCTCCTATTGGGTGTTCATTACCCCTTGGTGTGGTATGGGGTTTTGTAACACAGCCGGGGGG
>ML800498.1:50962-62202 GCA_009831015.1 Picea engelmannii
GGACTTGGTCCATTTCTGGATTCTTTCATCCGTTTAAAGTCAGCAATTTGAGGGCAATGGTGGGTATAATGGCCATACTCACTGCAAAGGGCTCAAGGGAAATTTGTCCGAATATTGTTGGTATTCTTTCCTTGGCGTTTGTTATTATTGCCCCCTTGGAGGTTCTGGTTGCCCTGATTTTGGTTGCCCTCGACAGGTTGGTTCTGTTGGGGGTGGTTTTGGTTCCCTCCTAGTCCTAGGTTATTATTGTTTCAGTTTTTTCCTTTCTTTTTGGCATTGTTCGACTGATGGGTTGGATTAGCTGTATTCATCTGTTCAAAATTTTGATATTGCTGAACAAGAGAGGGATGAAAAAAATTAACCCCAGCGTGTGGGTGTCCTAGTGGTGGAGCCATGGGTTGTGGAGGGTTAGGAAATGGAAAGTATGGATTATGTTCTGGTAATGATCCATAGGGTACATAGGAAGGCATGGAACTTTCACTAGTGCTTAGGGTGTAAGCAAATGTAGAGGGGGTACCAGAACTTGGTTGGGCTGGTGGGCGTACTAGGGGTGCCTTGGGGGGGTCCACTTATGGGTGGAGGGGGGGCAACAAGATATGGTTGTTGATAAGGGGTAGGAGTATAATAAGGGGGTCCTCCATATACCAGAAGATACTGAGGTGTTCCATACATAGGTGTTTGTTGGAGGTGTGGATTGTGGTGTGTAGTGGTACCGATCATTCCATCCGCCGAATGAGTTATCCTAGGTTTGTCCTAGCTGAATGTAATGGGTTTCGGGGTGTCAGGTAGTACCGTATATAAGTACCCTGACTATGAATACATGAGTTTGAACTGTTGAGCCTTGCTGATGGATTCTTCTTCAAATTAAGGGAAGGTGGCAGCCATGTCTTCAGCAAGGAGGGAAACAAGGGATTTGAGAAAACAATTAAGGAATTGTTGCTTAGTGGCTTCTTCTTTACATAGACTACGTTGCCGACACCATTCGTGAATGTGGTCAGCGATGTGTGTAGCAGAGGTTTGTTTAATATCTGAGAGTAGTTCAAGACCATTGTCATGACGGATTGGTAGTTGAAACAAGGTAAAAAATGCATTGGCCAAAGTTTCATAGGTCACATGGGACCCAGATTGTTCTTCTACATACCACTTGGCTGATGGGCCAGTGAGTGTGTGTTGAAATAATCTCAAGAGGACAGAGCTGTCCATGATGTTGTTTGAAGAACACCATAAGTGGAATGTCATAATATGGTTGGTTGGGTCATCTCCCTCTTTTCCTTCAAACTTGGGAAGGTCTGAAGGGATTTTGGTAGGAATTATGGGCCATGTGGGGTCATGCAATATAGGATCATTGGTGAGATTAGTAAGATCCGACATGTTGAGGGAAGCCAAGTATGGCATATGGGGTTGTGGTGGGGGATTAATTCATGTCATGGTGGGAATGTTTTTTGTGCCTGACCCCTGAAGAGGTTTTGTCCCGACCATGGTGTGAGTGTTGTGTGTCCCTGACCTGTGAGGGGGGCTAGGTGGGGTTGTACTTCCTCATGGGGAAGAAGTGTGCCCCCCGCTTCCTTGTAAAGGAAAGTGTGTGGATGGTTGACCTTGGGAAGTGGACCTAAGTAAAGTGGAACCAAGAAAAGAGGATCCCAAGATAGTAGCACTCACAAGAGTGTGAGAAGTTGGAGCTGATGAGTTGGAAAGACTAGGAACTCCCCCTAGAATGGGAGGGAGATTTAGCAAGCATTTGGAACAACGAGGATTCTGTGGGTCCCCTATGATGTCAGACTAGCAAAGTGGATGTGTGCAAATGGTGATGAGAGAAATAAATGTACAAGAGTCATTGTCTATGATTTTTGGACCTTCACAATATATCTCACAATCGTATGTAATCACAAGAGAATCATACATAAATCAATTGATAAAGAAGGATGCATGTGGGTAGGTGGTTTTTGTCTGCGTGGGGGAACAAAGAAAAAAAATGCTCGTGTCCTAAAAGACATAAACTCCTTCCTCTCAAATAGCACTGTACCTTCCAATAACACTCAATAGTGGGGTCTGAAGCCACTAGAAGAGAAACTAGTGAAGGATGAAACAATAAGTTATAATGAGGGGTAGAGGGTGCATATCCTGAAAGAGCTGGCAATATTTCCCAATAGCCACAGAAAATCCGATCAAGGTACAATTTCAGCCCACAATTGCCACCTGGGTAGATGTCCTAAAATTTGGTCACTAGGTACCTCAGTCAAAGTGCGACATTTAGATTTTCGGCCTAAGAAACGGGTCACGGGCTGGATCTCGTCCAAGAAGTGGGTGCCTCAAGGAGGGACATACATAAAAACTAGACCTTGGTCTTCAACCCTTCACGGGTATCTCCCTACCTTATGGTGTAGGAACACTTGACTTGGAGGATTTAAAGTTCCCTATTTGACAACTTTTATTGTTTGAAGATGTGAGAACTAGATAACAGGGAGTTATTTGGATGCCTATCCCCGAGATCCTACCTAGACTAAAAAATTTCTTTTGGAACCTCCTGTGGAGGAAAACTTGGTGAGTTTTTAGAAAAAAATTTAGATGTTTGTTTGAGAGATTGGGGGTGTGAACCAATCTCGTTGAAATTAAATGGGAGTGGATAGTTTCATCAAGAAAAGGGTGGGATGTTTCAGAATCCCTTTGGAGGAAACTTACTTCAACCTCCACGTTTCGAGATGCAAACTATGTGAGTGAATAGTGACTTTGTGTGTGAATAAGTGAAAGTGTGCCAAATTTTTAATAATTTAGGTGTCACCTTGCTGCATGTGGACTTCATGTGGTCCTTACAAGTCTTGATTACCTATTTTACTAAATTCCATTGGTACAACCTTGCAGAATTTTAAAGTCCCTAGAGAACTAACATGTGGATATATGGGTCCTTACCAATCCTTTAACTCCCTAGTGTGATTTAATATAAGAAAGATTCAAAAACTATCCTAGATTGTGAACATGTGGGCATGTATGGGCTCGTTACAAAACCTTTAAACTTTAGTAGTGATTTAATCTAAGAAAGTAAATTTCAACACTATCTTATCTTTGTAGCATGTGGGCATGTATGGGGCCTTACAAATTTAAGATTTGTTTGAAAAATAAAATAAGAGGAGTCTCGAGGGGGCTGTTGTCCTCTCCTAAAGATTTTGTCCTTAAGGGAGATGAAATTTTCCCTTAATCGTTTTTTTGATTCTCAAGATTGCTTTGTGGCACGAGAGAAGAGCATACTCAAAGAGTGACATTCAATTTCTGGTCCCAATGCAAATATTTATATGATATAGAATGATTCCAAATTATCTTTAATCAAAGCAAGCCATCCATGTGGAAAAATGAATGGAAAAAGGATATGAATATGAATTGTAACCCCCTAAGTGCCTATTTTTTGACTAACCCTTCATGTGGAGAGGGAATCTAAGTGTGGTGCATATTACAATCTGCATAGAATCAAACTTAAGAAGGCTATGGGCCTCCAACAAATAACAAAAACCCTTACAATGTATGATTTTCTGGACAGATGTGCGGGTCACAGAGTAGACAGAGGCGCATTGGGTGCCAATGCGCAAATTAAAAATGACCTTTTGGCACCATGCACATAATGCACTGAGAAACACAATGGTTTGGATGCACTTTCTTGGAAGACGTGATTGTGGGTTAAAAACCCCATGCACTTTCTGTTACACGGTCGTGAAAGAAAGTTCGGATGAAATTCTCTCAACTCAGCTCTGAATTTATCTTTTTGCAGGCAGGCATGGGTCGGTTAAGGTTCCTGCAAGTTAAATAAACCAAAATGAAGTGCTGAAACAATCCAAATGGGGGGGAAATTGATACCTATCCCTAGTGGATTCGCCAGTCTTTTGCATCTCTTTCGTCACCTAAATGAGCAAAATCAAGATGCTTACAAGCCCAATTGGGTTAGCTGGGCAGGAAAACAGTGAATTCAAGAGTTAGAAACATCATGCATAAGAAATAAGAAAAAGACTAAGCTAATAACAATAAAAGAAACTAGACTAGAGTGCATAAGGGAAATATAACAAGAAAATAAACAACATGTATGCCACCAATGGATAAGTTGTATTAATGGAGAACACCAAAGAGAAAGGGAGACTATGGGTCCCCTCTTCCTCCAAGGGAGGGATATTGAACCACCAATGATTTATCTCTTCTTACAAATAACAAACTAAAAGGAAATGGTGAAGAAAATCCAAAGCACATTCACTCAAGAGGTGATATGATGGCTAAATGAAATGATGATTGTATGCTCCTGAT
Organism: Picea engelmannii; assembly: GCA_009831015.1. Lineage (NCBI taxonomy): Eukaryota > Viridiplantae > Streptophyta > Pinopsida > Pinales > Pinaceae > Picea > Picea engelmannii. The sequence goes on from ML800498.1 coordinate 55,244, forward strand.
GGGGAAAGAGGATCCTCCAAGATAATATGGGTAGCATAACAATACAAATGAATTCCTTGAAAATATAGTGCACCCATGGTCTCCTTTTATAACAAATCTTTGAGGCATTATGAAACCACTCCTTAGTGTGAACAAGGGGCTCTTTAGGGCACCCTTAGTTATTTGACCACCCCCCCACTTGGATTCAGCTTGGATTTGGGTGTCAAATCGACTTGGGAGATGAACCAGAAGTGGGTGGAAGGCCGAACAAAATCATAAATGCGCCATTCTGAGGTGTGCGTAGATTTTTGTGTCCATAGTCACGCATATGCACTTTTCTGGCGTTATTCAACTGTCACCCATGCACCCGATGCCTTTGTATCTTTTGTGCATGCTGATTTTTTAACCAGTTGTATAGTTTTGTGCCCTTTGGAAATGTATTTTGGAAGTTGTGAGTGAACTAATGGGTGTTTGAAGTTGCTGGATTCCTGTAACCATTTGCGGATGAAATTCTGGTGATAACAACCACTTTGTCCACATAGTCACCTATGTCCAACTTTGCCCAATTTTCCACTTGTCCATGTATCCAATAGCCACTTGACCACTTAACCCATTTTTTTCGTTTTAGGGTTAACCTTCTTATAACCAATTTCCATAATTAGAAAGTTCTCCATTTACTTTATTATTTAAATAATCCTCTTTGATTTTGTCACTTCACTTTATTATTTAAATAATCCTCTTTGACTTTGTCAATTCACTTTATTATTTAAATAATCCTCTTTGACTTTGTCACTTCACTTTATTATCTAAATAATCCGCTTTGACTTTGTCACTTCACTTTATTATTTAAATAATCTTCTTTGACTTTGTCACTTCACTTTATTATTTAAATATTTTCTTCTTTGCAAGCACTTTGACTTCTTTGACCTTTTGGGGCTTCAAGCTAATCATTTGAGGGTCCTTCAACTTCGTAAGGCCATAAATCTCAAACCGTGAGGAGTTATGTGACGTTCCACATACCACCGGAAATGGCATGACATGTAATATCCATATAGAATATTATTACCTTCAAATATATCAAAATTCATACCATTATACATCAAACAAACTTGGGTCCATTACCCAAACCTTTGTGCTACCAGAATTCGCTACCAGACTTTCTTCAAGGGTTGACATCAATGACAACCAACCCAATTAATTAACAATACTATCATATGCATGCATTAAAATTTTCTAGTAATCTTTACTTGTCCAAGATATCAAATATTAATTAAGATATCAAAGCATAATGGAAGACATTTTTCCCAAGTTCCTTTTAGGTCACATGCTATATTTGCATGACCAGTTCATACATGTATGGTTTTAATCAACATCTTTGATGTTACCTGATCAATTTATGTCACATGAGAATTGACATTGTTTTTGTAATATTCTAATTTTAATTAAAAAAAACATGTACATTTATTTGTTATCAACCTAAGGTTGTGATGAGATTATGAGACACAATGTACTATCTATATAGAACAAAACAATTAAATTATTTGATCCTTACTAATGCTTAATGAATCCTTCAGAATAGAGACCTTTAATCTAGTGACAATAAATAAATATAACTTAAAATTACTTTAATTGAAAAATGAAAGTGAAATGAAAGAGTACAAGTGGAAATAAAACATTACAAATACTAATTATGTGGTTCAATATGCTTAACAAATCCAATCCTTCATTTGTTTGTGGCTACTTCGTCAAGATGAGAACATAGATAAACAAGTTGAAATATCTTTTTATCAATACAACATCTATTGCTAATAAAAACAAAGTCTGGGTTATGAATTTTCCATTCTTGTGTTTTGCAGATTTTGAAAACAATGATGAAATTATTTGCAAATACTATTCATACAAATGAAGATTCTAATATAATGCTTAAAGAAAAAATAACAAAAATAAAATAGGAAATGGGATAACAGTAGTGCCAAATGAGCGGGCCCTACCTCAAGAGGTCAGGTTGGGATTCTTAGAACAAAGTCAAGCTAAATGTTCCTTGAAGATGAAAAACTCAAACCCTTATTATATTAATAAAACTTGTCTTACAATTTGTTATACTATCTTCAATTCCTAAATACAGATTTGACACACACACACACACACACACACACACACACACACACACACAATATTTCAGGATTAAGCTAAATTAACAAGTTCTAACAATACATAAATAATCTCAAAATAGATTTAAACATGATCGAGGAGGATACTGGTGGCCACCCACCTATTCCACTAATTCAAAATGGATCCACATCTTCGCAATTTTTCTATAGATTTTTGGGTCCCAAACTTTTGGGGTTGTTTTGAAGCCAAGCGACATTTTTTGGTGCATAAATGCCCAATATGTAGTTGGAGGTAGATAATAGACTATTATAAATGTGTACTTCTGAGATAGACTTTTTTTATGGGCTATCGAGCACCCCAAACATAGATCGTATGCAAAGGTTATGCTCTCGGGAAGTTGATGTATCAACTAACAACATTGGGGCCCATAAACCTTTTGACATTTCATCTTCTTGGGTTAGGGTTTTGGATCTTTAGGGTTTTCTCATTGATGATTTATGTTAAAAGGAATTTTTGTCCTCTTTGTAATCAATTTCTTGTGAATAAGCGTAGCTAACACATCTCTTTCTTCAGGGATAAGATACCACCATTCTAGCTAGTTTGCGTGTTTTGAATTTTATAGTGTTTTCTATTCCGTTCATTAATAGAATTTGAGTTTAACTGTATTACTATGTTTTTTGTAACATCTCTGTGTGTTTCGTTATTATATCTCTTCCTTAATGCATTCCTTTCCTAGTCTAGATCAATGATATCATAAAAAATTTCTCTTTGTTGTTTCTCTGTGCATGTCCCCGATGAGTTCAGGCTATTGAGATTTAGGTCTTGAACTTCTTGAGATTTGGGAATATTAACACTCCCACTAGCCCAAGCATCCTCCCACGGTAGAAGAAAATAGAGACAACAAAGAAGGATATCCTATCAAACTGTTGATTGAGGAATCCCTCATGTGATAGAGGAATGAGATGATGGATAATTTCTCCCAGATACTTCAATGAATACCAACAACAATGGAGGCACCTTCAACCAACAGTCACTTTAGAGGTGTGATGCCCTTGAAGGTACAAGATACATTTTATAGTCCTTTATTTGAAGGCTAGATAGACATCGATTCTTTGGAAAAATGGTTAAGTATGCTAGAGGATTATTTATCTGTCCAAAATTTTCCCAATAGTGAAAAAATCACCTTTTCACGTCTTGAATCCCTTCCCCATGTTAGATATTGGTGGGAAACTTATTTTGAGAAACATGCCAGAGACAAGTCTGCAATTTTTAGTCCCAAACCCACTTGGGCGACTTTTGTTGATTCCCTCAAGGACTAATACTACTCTGTTGGAAACTACAATGACCAATACATGAGATGGACAAATTTGTGTTAGGAGAGACAGAAAACAGTGCCAAAGTACACCAGCATATTCCATATCTTGCGCACAAAGTTGAGTATAAAGACTTCAAGTGACACCTGGTTCTAAAGTACTGTAGTGGCATACATAGGTACATATAAACATGTATGAAGTTCCTGGACATCTCCTCACTGGGAGACGCTTATCGATATGCTGTCAAGATCGAGCAAATGAATAAGCGATATTTCAGTTCTGCAAACACATTGGAGTAGACGCATAGTAAAGGTGGACCTAAATCCCAGAATGAAGGATAGAACAAGGATGATCAAAACTAGGAATTATAGTCCAAGCCACAAGAAAAGAAGGGTAATAAGAAGTTGAATAAGGACAATGGAAAGTGGTGCGAGTTCCACAAAATTACTTTTCACAACACTGACGAATGTTGCTCCAAACAATCATTGTTGGTTGAGATGAAAGCCTCAGATTCAAATGTCGATTCAAACTTTGATTCAGAATTGAATAGGGGAAAACTGACCATTGACGTAGAACCTAGTTTCACCATCGCTTGCACAAAGGTCTATCCAGACAAACTAGAGGATCCAAAAGAAGGGGAGCACCTATTCCACTCACAGATGTGTGTGAATGGGACCCCACTCCATTTCATTGTTAACAATGATAGTTAGAATAACCTAATCTCAATAGAGGTCATCAAGAGTTTTAATCTAACAATGACGCCACACCCTTATCCATACACCATCGGTTGGCTTAGCCAGGGACAAGACATCCACATCTACCAACAATGTTGCCTACACTATGATATCAATCCCTTCAAAGAAGAGTTATTGTTTTATGTTGCCCCACTTGAAGTTTCTGATATTCTTTTCGGACAACCATATATGTGGAAGAATCATGTTGTTTATGAATCTAGGCCCCATAGTGTCATTATTACTTTTGAAGGTCAACTCTACAAGGTACCAGAGTGATCTAGGAAGATATAAGGAACACTCACAAAGGTCTAGGAGGATCTCAAACACTCATAGAGGTCCCAGAGGATCCATAAATGCACAAAATTCGATCTTCTCAAAAGTTCATTAAAATGACTTCATTGTGTATATCTCGTCGTCATCTTTCCAACAATGTAAACGACAAGTGAAACATAGCTCGCATGCAAAAGATTAAAGTGGTCACAGTTCAAGTCAACCTAGGTCAAAGTAAAAAGTAAAAGGGGTAAAAGGACATGTGTAATGTACGTACAGTGACACATGGCACAACCATATAGGTGACATGGCCACACCCCAAGGTGCATGTGGACTGATCAGTTGACTGGGTAGATGAGTTGACAAGTCATACCTCCAAGGTGAAAAGTTGTTCAATTACGTGATGACACATGTATTAGGTAGCCAATGGGAATTTTCCATGTGGAAGCTTCCCATTGGCCTATATGGGTTATGTGTTGTAAAATTTTGGAGTCAATAGGGTTCAACCCCATAACCTCCATAGCTCCAAAGTCTTAACAAAGATGCATTACCAACATACCTCGTGTTATGACTTGATATATATATGGATTATTATATATTTAAGTTTATATTATAAGTCAAATGGGTGGCCAAAGGGTCGAGGGCCTAAGCCCTCGACCCTTGTCCCTTGGACTTGATACATACCATATAACCAACAACTGCTTATGGAGGAGCTCAACACATATAACCATATATTATTTGTTTCGAAATTCGAGCGATATTTTATTTAAGCTATATATATATATATATATATATATATATATATATATATATAGTATGGTTGGTGGGGCTTGAACCCATGACCTACTATATATAATATTAAATTTTAACCAACTCACCTATAGTTCTGATTTGGTTACAAAACCAACAAACAAAATATTTAATGTATGCCATAATTTTTGGATTTTGGTTAGAAAGGGCACCGTATTTAATGGGAACATAACCCAATGTTTTACAAACAAATTTTTATGCATAATTTTATTTCATAATGCATGTTGAGAGTACGAAGGGTATGAGGCTACATCGTAAAGCGTGTCGGGGGTCACCTTGTTGGAATTTCAAGTATTTTATATCAATTTTGCATGATATTTCACCAGGAATTCAATGGTGCACTCTGTTTATGCATTTGAGTAGTGGATTTTTGGAATGACTTCAAATTTGTTTTTTGTAAGCCTATATTTTAATGTAATTTTGGAATTTTGAGATGATGAAGAACAATCATGCTATTTAAAGGGACTTTGAAGATGCAATGATGTATGTCTATTACATGTGTATTTGAGTTCTTTTCTTTTCTTTTGTATTATATCATTTAAATTTCAAGTTATTCATCAGTTTATGGGTTTATGGATAAGTAAGACATTCACATGACATTTTGCAAATAGTCAAGCAATCTTCAATTTCCCAAATCTGGTCAGATGTGTATGTGTATTGAAATCTAAGGATTCTTTGGGATGAATTAGTATCAGAGTTTTTTGGTATTTAAGGATCAAGTTGGTATCATAACACATTTGATATTTTCATATCATGTGGTATTAGAGTTGGTTTTGACGTTTATTTGCAAGTGAATGCTTACAAGGTCCAAATCTAAGCAAGGTGAAGGAAAAGTTGCAAGTTATAACCCTGAAATTGGTTCAAGGAGCTTCACTCAAAGTGGAGAAATGGAGCATGAAGATGTTATTTATGAGGCTAATAATGAGTTTCAATTTTTTTTCCTTGATATGACATCCATGGTTAAGGAATTGTGGGAAGACCTAGAAAGAAGGAGAGCAAATCCTCATCAAAATGAAGGTGGTCTAGTTGAAACAATGGTAAAAAATGAAGCAGTTGAAGGAGGAGGAGAAGGTGAAAAACCTATATGATTTCCTTCATCCCCATCATCATCATCATCATCATCATCATCATATTCTTCCAATGAAAGTGAACATTGTTGAAAAGTCAACAAGAAACATGTGTCTAATTTACTTTTCCCTTAATTAAATTAGACAATAAATATTAATCTATTATCTCATTCATAACTGAGTGATTTGGAATTGTAACAGAATTATAAGTGTAGTTAAGTGAGTTCATATTAGTTGTACTAGTTGTAAATAAACATGCACTAGTGAGAGTTCAGTTAATCAATGAACTCACATGCAACTGAACATTCGTCACGGTTAACTACATGTATGTCAGTTCCAATGGAGATCCAGTTGAGATAACAGGTGAAAGGGAAAGTTTGGCTATCATTTGTGATTTGTTCACACATGCAGTGAATATTCTTATGAGCATGTGCAAACGAGGCAATTGTATTCATTCAATTCATTGTGAGAATTTGGATTGTAGAGATTGTGCAGAGGAGGCAGGCTGTTTGGACATGGAAATTGGCATAGGTATTTGCTGATTTGTGTATGACAGTGTGAGACGATTGTATTGTACTGAGAGCTATTGGATTAGAGTTTTGTATGAGATTGTTTCATGATTCATGATATACATAATATATGATAGTGGGGTTTTTAGCTTTACGCTTTCCCGG
>ML800498.1:67512-102245 GCA_009831015.1 Picea engelmannii
TACATGCATGTCAGTTCCAATGGAGATCCAGTTGAGATAACAGGTGAAAGGGACAGTTTGGCTATCAGTTGTGATTTGTTCACACATGCAGTGAATATGCTTATGAGCATGTGCAAACGAGGCAATTGTATTCATTCGATTCACTGTGAGAATTCGGATTGCAGAGATTGTGCAGAGGAGGTAGGCTGTCTGGACACAAAAATTGGCATAGGTATTTGTTGATTTGTGTATGACAGTGTGAGACGATTGTATTTTACTGAGAGCTATTGGATTAGATTTTTGTATGAGATTGTTTCATGATTTATGATATACATAATATATGATAGTGGGGTTTTTATCTTTATGCTTTCCTGATAACACTTTTGTGTTGTGTGTTATTGATATTTCACTTTGTTCATTGTGGTTGTGATCGTGGTTTAAATTGCTTCCACAATAATAATAGTAGAAGCGATTTTGTATTTAACAAGTGGCAGAAATTGTTAGATCAGGAGAATCACATTAATACATTAATTTGTATCAAAATTTCTACAAACGTTCTTCTCATAAGAGGAAAACTCGTTCTAGGAAGTTTTCTTGTTCTCATGATCTACGTTTGTTAAAGCTATATGTAAATTGTTGCACCTGTTTTGTCACCTAAATGAGAAAAATAATGGTGCTTACAAGCCTAGTTGGGTCAGCTAGGCAAGAAAGCAGTAAAGGAAAGGGTTAGAAAGATAAAGCATAAAAGATAAATAAAGAATTAAACTAAGGATGATAAAAACAATTAAACTATAGTGCATAAGAACATAAAAACAAGAAACAAACAAGACTCATGCCACCAATGGAAAGGATTGTATTAGGGGAAAGAAAACACCGAAGAGAAAGGGAGACTTTGGGTCCCCTCTTCCTCAAAGGGAGGGCTCTTGGACCCCCAAATATTGAGCTCTTCTTACAAATGAGGAACTAGAATGAAATGGTGAAGAGAGTCCAAAGCACATTCATTCTAGAGGTGATATGAATGGCTAAGTGCAATGGTGCTAGCATACTCTTGATGAGGAAAGAGGATCCTCCAAGAGAATATCAACAGCATAACAATACAAATGAATTCCTTGAAAATTTAGTGCACCCATGGATTCCTTTTATAGCATAACTTTGAGGCATTATTCAACCAAATTTTAGTGTGAACAAGGGGCCATTTAGGGAACCCTTAGGTCTTTGACCAAGAACCCAGTTGGATTCAGTCGAGATTTGGATGTCAAATCGACTTGGAAGATGAACCAGAAGTGGGTGGGAGGCCGACCAATATCATAAATGTGCCATTTTGAGGGATGCATGATTTTTTGCGTCCATAGTCGTGCATCGTGCACATCTGCTCTTTTTCCTGTGTTTATGAATGGCGCATGTGCGTGCGCTCCTTGTGTAGTCTTAGCACATGATGATTTTATTGCTGATTGTATAGTGTTGGGCCTTTTGGAAATGCTTTTTTGGTCCATGGGTGAACTAACAACTGTTTGGAGATGCTGGATTCCTGTAACCATTTCTGGACGAAATTGTAGTGATAACAGATGCCCCCTGATGTGTGAGGTTAGGAGCATACGTATAGCCGAAATACATCAATGTTTCTTCTACTGATAGTACCTGTTTAAGAAAGAGCATTGTGAGGATTATCAAGAGTGATCCATTGGAATGAGAGGGGGACCTTTAGGAACCAAGCTTTTCCTAGGGTGTGGAAAAAATAAAACTATGTACAAACGAGGCGGGCATGCCCCATGCTCATGTCATGTAACTCAAAATATAGTGATTGAAGCTATTGTGGATGTAGATCACTGTGGTGCCCTCTGGGGTGGTTTGATAATAACAAAGGATAATTCTGATGGTGAACAAGCTCTGAGAAAAGAAGTAAGGACACCTGTGGGAAGTGTCGATAAATGTCCAGACATTGATAGTCTATCAAATTTTAGAGGTCTTCGGCTAAGATAAAACAACTGCAATAGTCGCAAAGTAAGACCCACCGTAACATGAGATAGTTGAAGGTGAATGTTAAGGGGGTCAACAACAACAAAGAAAAATGATGGTTTTCCTTGTTTCGTCCGAGACTCCTCATTGTAAAGGTAATGAGAGTCAAGATATGGTCGCCCTTCTAGAAACTATGTTGATGTCAACAGAAAGGGAGACACGAATTCGTGAAGTGGAGGGCTTCATGGAATCCACTTGAATAAAATCAGGAACTGATGAGTAACATGGACGAAGTCTAGGAGTAGTGAGACTCAAGACTATCATTGGTTGGGGAGAGATGTAAAGTGGAAACAACCGTGAAACTGAATCTAGTGTCAGGGGGACAACTAGATGATGGTAAATTGTGCTAGATGCATGACAAAATGGATAAACATAGAGATCAAAAGGTGTATGGGTTGTAGGATTCTCGGGGTTTATGGATAATGTCATTGATGTTGGGAAGTGAAAAATTCCCCAACCAAGGGTGACAGGGTTTCTTTGCCAGGGGAAGTAAGGTCGCTAAAGGCGACAACCAAAAGCTATGAAAATGCGGAAAAAGGGTTTGTAAAATTACCAAAAGAATAAAAAATAAGTTGGGATAACTGTGCAGATACAGAAATGGGTGCCCCAGTGTAATATGGCTTGGCCTAATCAGGGCACAAGCTACTCGAAAAAACAAGTGGGGGCCCCATATGCAGGTTTTTGTATAGGGAAATGTATGGAGGATAGTCTACAAATGGGAAAAATGATGGTGGGTGAAATGGATGGTTAATGATACTGCAGAGGTGCAGTCAAAACTAGAACCATGATGAAGTAATCCGAGATTCCATTGGGTAGGATAGAAAAATGAGGAGAAGGCGTATGTGGCTAGTTCTCGACAATGCGTAAGACTATCGGGACTCCCATCCCTAAAGGGTGAAAACAACATGAGTGTCAAAGTGTTAAGGGGACTGTGAATGGGACAACTCATGTGGGGGAGAGTGCTATCGGGTGTCAGTACCAAAATGCAGTGGAGGTGATAGTACTGTAGAGCCAGATATAGGGATCCTAGAGGCAAAGATCGGAGGGTGTGACTGGGAGATGCATTTTGATATTTAGAGGGAATGACTACATTCCAGTGTCGATAATATACCTAGAAGGATACCGCTGATGTGTAACGATCAAGTACCTGCACACATGAAAAATGAATACTCGATGTGAACAATATCTGAAGAGAAAGATCATATAACAGTTATTCAATAATATGTGAATGTAAGAATGCGTACTTGAGTGTTAGATGAGAATAATGCCCCCTGGGGTATGAGTATGGAAAGTGGCTTGGGGAAGGAAATGGTGTAGGTGACGGGGCCCTGATCCCGTGGCTGAAGACAGATCGAAAAAAGGACACCCGAAGCTCCCAAAAATGAGTCTGGAAGTTTGGAAAAGCCCATAATGTTGGCATGTTTTAGAGGCAGCGTATGCTTGTCATTGATGGCAAGTATAGAAATGATGATGGATTGAGTATAGGTATAATGTGCCAGGCGAGCACTAGAAGTGGGAAGACGCATCAGAGCAAGCTCGTGAAGACCAGAAGAGATAGTGCAGAAGTGCACGTAGAGTGCAGAGTATGCGTGTTTGTCATTGATGGCAAAGATCACGACCAACAACACAACGATGATCGCATGGCAAGATCATAAGCTAAATTCCATTTCGGGTATCAGAAACAAAGACTCCATTTCGGAGTTTCGGATACTCAGAGTTAGAGGAGTCAAGAGTCAAGACTTTTCATCACAGGAGTCCCGAAGTGCCAAAATGCGAAACGCCGAAATCCCAAAACAGGCACATCAACCAGAGTTTCGGATACCGGGAGTTGGAGGAGTCAAGAGTCAAGACTCTTCATCACAGGAGTCCCGAAGTTCCGAAATGCGAAACACCGAAATCTCGAAATAGGCACATCAATCGAAGTTTTGGATACCGGGAGTTGGAGGAGTCAAGAGTCAAGACTCTTCATCACAGGAGTCCCGAAGTGTTGAAATGTGAAACACCAAAAATCCCAAAATAGGCACATCAACCGGAGTTTTAGATACCAAGAGTTGGAGGAGTCAAGAGTCGAGACTCTTCATCACTGGAGTCCTGAAGTGACTGTTAACAATATTTCTTGTAAGGGGGTTAGAATGCAAAAGAATGGGTTAAAACCCACTTGTCCTAAGTTTTGAATGTAAATGTGCCCGTGGTAAACAGTGAACGGATCTGGACGGCGTGCATCTGCGCGCCCAAATCGACGGCACATATGAGATTCTGGACCCCCCCCCCCCGCCTTTCTACCTTTAAGCGGAGGGGGGGAGTCCAAAATCGGGGGCGCATCTCTTCAACGGTTCAGATCAACGCACCCGGATCAACGGTGGTAAAGGCAATTCCGGACCCCCCCCCGCCTTTCTACCTTTAAGCGGAGGGGGGGGGTCTAGAATCAGGTGCGCAGCTTTCCGATGGCTGAGATCTTAGCGCCTGGATCAACGGCGCTCGTGTGCTCCCATCATTCTCAGCTGCTCTGTGTTTAGCCTGCTTGGGCCCTTCTCCCGTCATGTCACCTTCCAGAGCCACCCTTCTCCTGCTGCCGTGTGTCATCCATCCACCTCCCCTCTATGGTCCGCGTGGTCTTCCTTCCTTCTCATCATCCACAAATCACCTGCCACATGTCTCCTTCCCTCCACGTTAGCCCCCCACTAAAATGTGTCCATCACATCTTCTCTCCTGCCTCCTCCACTTATCGTCTTTTTCCATGTGTCTCCCCTGTAACCTCTCTCACTCCCTCATCGCTTCTTACTCCACTCCCCGTTGTTTTGGCCCCATCACTCCATTTCCGTGCCCCACCTTCCACGCTAGCCTCCATGCATATTCTTTGAGCTGGTCAGTTATTCCAGGTGGTAGCGTGGGAGGCCCTCCACGTCCTGAAGGTGCCGAGTTGGCCGGGCCATCCTCAATCTCGATGAAGCAGTTATTGAAGCGGTTGGTGGTGGTTAGATATCGCCTCCGCCATAATGGGAAAGCACGGCCATGAATTAAAAGCACGTCGATTCGCCGTTGGAATTTTCAAAGAGTCAGATTGCGTCTGACATAAGATGCACGATCTTTCAGAGGTTGACTGTCAGAAATCCATGCAGACGCAAAGCCCTCAATGCAGTGTATTGATTTCATTGTTGTTGTAGTTCTGAGTATATGAAGGCGTTTTCGCCATTTTTGTAGGAATCGATGGTAGAGCTCAACTCCCGACTGTAAAGTTTCAGAAACCATTCTAGTTCTCTGGGTGGTGCCTCTGTGTTTGAGATTTCTTGTTTTATGACAAACAATTTCCCTTTTTCCATCTTTGTTTTCGTCTTATATCAGAGAGTTCATGATCGAAGGATTCGCATGGATTGTTACAGTGATGTTATGATAAAGGATTTGTTGTGACATTATTGTATTCTCTGGTCTTTTGTGCTTGAATGTAAGAGGATCTTGTGTTCAAATGCTTTCTCCTTCAGTCTGTTATAAACATGATGTTTCTGATAGACCTTCGCATTTTTCTCATGCAAGTCTTCCCCCTACTCACCCTTAATACAACTCACTGTTTGAAGTTTATCAAGACCTCACTCGTCATGCATACCTAGCCTAGTTTCAGAGTTGAGACGAGATCATCCCGAGTGTGCTTCCATCTGATCACCCCTTTTAAACAAACCATGACATTAAACTGATGGGTGTCAGGCTCTACTCCTGCAAGAAATCCAGGAGTGACTTCTGGCTCCAACATTCCTGGCGCCGTTGCCAGGGACGAAGTTGAATATTTTCCCTGGGATTGAACGACAAAGATCAACTGATTTTGAAGGTGCATCAGATATCAGAACTTGAAGATTGCTACTGTGCACCTGGCGACTCCATTGTGACGACTCCACTGGGGAGAACCTGTTCTATCAATTGTGTCTTCGAGAGGCAGACACACGAGGTCTAATCCACACTTTCCTTTAGCTACACCAGAAGCTGACTCGGAAGCGGTGCGCAGAAAGGGAAAGAGATTTGCGAAAGAAGTTTCCATCGCCGAAACAGGTAATACGCCTTCCCCTTCTGTGAGAACTCCATTTTCTTATTCTCAGCTTCCTAGTCGTCCTTCCTCTAAGGTTTCCCGTTTTCTGAACTTCGGGAGTGTTCCTGCTGAGTTTTCTCCTCCTGGTCTGCTATCAGAAAGAGAGATCCTTGTCACCCCCCCCTCCCTGGAAGTTGTGCCTCAACACAGACCTCAAGCCTCTGAAGGTTTCACCACCCCTCCTTTTATTTCTACTACTGCACGGAGAGAAGCGTCAGTACATTCTAGTCCCTTAGCTCTCTCCCTGTTTTCTCCGTTCTCTCCTCCCAGGAACTCTGTTCCGACATCTCCCGTCCATACTCCTTATCCTTCGAGTTCTCCGCTTCCTAATATTCCTATGGCTGGTGCTAATCCCCCTCTGAATAGGATGGACGCCATAGTTGTTGCTAGATATGCTCCTTTGATCTTACCACATCCTATGAATCCTCTCCTTGCTGGAGACTACTTGAAGTACATGCCCAAGTTCAGTGGGGAAGGAGACATAACTGCTGAGGAGCACTTGGTTGCTTTTTACAGTTATGAAGATAACCTAAACATTGAAAATGAAGATGTCTGGATGAGAGTATTTGTCCAGAGCCTGGAGGGTGAGGTCAGGAAATGGTTTAGAGGACTAGCCCCCGGATCTATTGCTGGAATTGAGGCTCTGGATGATGTTTTCCTGAGACAGTGGGGAGACAGGAAGGATTATATGTATTACATGACAGAATTTGGGGCTCTAAATAAAATGGAAGGAGATTCTGTCTCAGACTTCTCCAAAAGATTTAACAAGATGTACAATAAGATCCCCGCTGAGATAAAGCCCTCAGAAGCCTCTGCTCAAATGTCATATGCTGGTGCATTTGATCCTGATTTCTGCCTGCTACTGAGAGAAAGAAGAGCTACCTCCTTAGCTCAAATGAAAGACGCTGTCGTAGAAGTGGAATCCAACATACTGGCAGCTGACAGACTGAGGAACAAAACGGATGCAGACAGAAGAAAGGAAAAATCGGAAGCCTCAACTTCCAGCCCATCACTGCCCCACCCTCAAGTAAATGAGCTAACTCAAGTAATGAATTTCCTGAAAGAAGAGATGGAGAGATTGAAGGTGGAAAGGAGGCAGGCGAACAAGGGCCCTCAGGGCATTGAGAAAAAAGGGGGTTTAAGAAGGCCAAATTATATTGCTCCCCCAACTATACACAGAGAGAAAGGAAGAGACAGGGATGACCAAAGGATTCAGGCTCCCTTTCAGAACAATTTTGTGGCTGATGAAGAAGAAGGGGAAACAGATGAGCCTGAGCCTAAAATCCACTGCTTAGAAGTCACCCCTCCTTTCCCTCATCTGACTCAATTAGCATACGAAGAATCTCTCATGGATGGTCAACTAAATGAATTGAGCAAAGGAGATAAAGCTAGTGGCAGTCGAGGCAGGTACAACCTGAGGTCCAACAAAAGGGCAACAACACCTGATGTTCCTGAGCAATCCACTAGAACAGAGAAACCTGCTAATGAAGTAGCAGACGCTCAAAGAGGTAAGAAGGCCCAACCTCTCTCTCCCATTGTCCAAAATCATGTTCCTAAAATTAGAGAAATTCCAAAGCTCACATCCTCTTTTAATTTTGAACATGAGATTCAAAAGGTCAGAATTCTTGTGCCACTCATTGAGTTAATTAAACATGGGGAATTCAAAAAACGCTTCTCTGAGCTGTTGAAATCTGAAGCCTCATACCCTCTCACAGACTCCATAAACCTCCAAGATGAAAGGCCTGCAGTTGTCCTAGGTCCCATGGTAGAAGACAGAGATGATTCATCCCCTCCCTTCTACACATCCCTGAACATACATGACAGAGTGCTGCATAATTGCCTTATGGATTCAGGGGCCTCTCACAACCTCATGCCCAAAATTGTCATGGAAGAGTTGGGACTAGAAGTCACCCGAGCCTATCATGACCTCTATTCTTTCGACTCCAGGAGGGTTCAATGTTTGGGAGTCATCAAGGACCTGGTAGTTCCCCTATTTCAGCTTCCCATGAAGAGTATGGTCATGGATATTGTGGTAGCTGACATCCCCCCTAAGTTTGGCATGTTGTTGTCAATATCTTGGATAAAGAGACTGGGGGGAACCTTGCAGATGGATCTCACATACGCCACCATTCTAGTCTTTGGAGGGGAACATAGGAGATTGTATAGAGAAGCCCAGCTAGCCTACATAATCAGTGATGAAGCCAACCCTACCAATCACCCCATCTATGCCTTAGATACTGATTTAGGCTCCAGTTTGCTACAACTCACCCACACTCCTGAGGCTCCTTTACAAATTAGAAAGCAGCCCATTCCTAATCAGGAGACACCCCCTCTGACCACCTCTGTTTGGAAGATGTTCTTTGATGGAGCTTCCTCCAGTATGGGTGCAGGTGCCGGGATAGTATTCATCTCCCCTTGTCAAGGGACCATCTCTCTGTCATACAGGCTGGAATTCGAAGTCACCAACAATGTGGCAGAGTATGAAGCTCTGGTTTTGGGATTAAGAGCTGCAAAAGAAATGGGAATTAAGGAGATGGCTGTGTTCGGGGATGCAGAATTGATTGTCCAACAGGTCAAAAATGTCTATCAGGCTAAGCATCCTCGACTCAAGAATTACAGGAACGAGGTATGGGACCTAGTTGATAATTTCTTCCTGGATTTTAACATCTCTTTCATTCCAAGGGAAGAAAATGCTCCAGCCGACTTTTTAGCTTTCACAGCTAGTGTGCTCGAAGTTCCTGCGCTTCCCACTGTTGGATCCGATGTTGAAATAAAGTATAGACCCTCTATACCAGATAATGTCAGATATTGGAAGGTATTTGAGGATGATCATGAGATCGAAAAGTTTCTTCAATCCGTTGATGACTTTTCTGCATTAAACATGGATGAGGATCCTGACATTGAAGGAGAACCTGACCGTCACCCGGGGGAGCTTCTGAATAAAATTGCTGACCACCAGATTATTCAGCTACCAAGCAACCGCATACCAAAAGGACTAATCCCATTAGAAAGGTTGTTTGATGGGAATGATGTGGCAGTAAAGGGTAGAGTCTCAGGTGATGATGCTGACACAACCGAGTGCAATATAGGCACACCTGAGGACCCTAAATTGGTCAAGCTGTCAAGGAATTTGGATGAGGAGCAGAGAGCCAGATATACTAAATTGCTGAGAGAGTTTGATGATGTGTTTGCATGGACCTACGAAGATCTCAAAACATACGACACATCAGTTATTGAGCACAAGATCCCACTGAAAGAATAGGCTAGGCCATTCAAGCAGAAGCTAAGACAGATAAATCCCATGTTGCTACCTATCATGAAGAAAGAAGTGAAGAAGCTTCTAGACGCCCAGATCATTGTCCCCTTGAGATATTCTGACTGGGTGGCCAACTTGGTTCCAGTAAGGAATAAAAGCGGCGAAATCAGGCTCTGCGTTGATTTCAGGAACCTGAACAGGAGCTCAAGGAAAGACAATTATCCCCTGCCCAACATGGAGCACATATTGCAGAAGGTTACTGGGGCTTCCAGAATATCCATGATTGATGGTTTCTCTGGTTATAATCAGATATCAGTCATGCCTGAAGATAGGGAAAAAATGGCCTTCACCACTCCTTGGGGCACATTCATGTATGCCAAAATGCCCTTCAGATTGATGAATGCGGGAGCCACATTTCAGCGAGCCATGGACATAGCCTTCATCGGGGAGAAAGATAAGTTTGTGGTGATTTACCTAGATGACATAACAGTCTTTTCCAAGACTGATAAAGAGCACCGCTGCCACTTGAAGAAGGTTTTCAGGAAGTGTCGAAGGTATGGCCTATCTTTAAACCCCAAGAAATCATTGTTCGCTATGCAGGAGGGAAAACTATTAGGCCATATAGTGTCAGCAGAGGGAGTAAGGATTGATCCTGATAGAGTAGAATCACTTCAAACCCTGCCACTTCCCAGATCTAAGAAGGAAGTTCAGGCCTTTTTGGGGAGGATAACTTTTCTGAGGAGATTTGTCTCAAATTTTGTTGAGTTGGTGAAACACATCACAGCCATGCTCAGGAAGGGGAATGAAGTGAAATGGACTGTTGAACCCAGGGAATATTTTGTCCAAATAAAGAAGGCGTTGAATGAAGCACCTGTGCTAATCAGCCCCGATTATTCCAAATATTTCCTGATATTCTCTTTTGCTTCTTGTGATACAGTAGCAGCAGTCTTATTGCAGAAAAACAATCAAGGACAAGAACATCCTATTGCCTTTTTTAGCAAGGCTCTGAGAGATGCAGAGCTCCGGTACGAGATCATGGAGAAGCAGGCTTATGCCCTGGTGAAAGCTCTCAAAGCATTCAGAGTTTATGTCTTGCATTCAAAGATCATTACATATGTCCCTTCGGCCTCCGTAAAGGACATTCTTATACAACCTGACATAGACGGAAGAAGAGGTAAGTGGATGGCCAAAATTATAGAGTTCGATCTGGAAATCAAGCCCACCAAGCTGATAAAGGGGCAGGGTTTAGCCAAGTTGCTGGCTGAATCAAATTACAGGGCCTTGGGAATCAATTTCATCAACGAGCAAGCTGAGTCATCCCACACACACTCCCAGGATGCCTTACCACTAGAAACATGCGCCTGGTACAAGGATATCTTGTACTTTCTACAAGAACTGAGGCCTCCTGATGGGATAAAAAAAAGCAAGGCAAGAGCTTTAAAGCTCAAAGCGGTCAGATACTGCCTCATCGACCAAGATTTATACTGGAAAGACCCTCTGGGGGTATTACTAAGGTGTCTGAACCCACATCAATCCCAAAAGGTTACATTCGACTTTCACAGCGGTCTCTGTGGAGGTCATCATTTTTGGAAGACCACAGCTCACAAGATCCTTCGGGCTGGATATTACTGGCCCACCTTATTTCCCAATGTCTACAGGGAAATCAGAGCTTGCATTAAATGCCAGAAATTCTCAGGAAAGCAACAACTCAGATCCCTGCCATTAAAGCCTGTGGTGGTCTCTGCACCCTTTCAGCAGTGGGGATTGGACTTTATCGGAGAAATTCATCCTCCCTCAAGTGGCCATCACAGATGGATTCTGACTGCAACCGACTACTTCACCAAATGGATAGAAGCTATCCCTACCTGAAGCACTTCTCACAAAGTGATTATCAGCTTCCTAGAAGATATCATAGCTAGATTTGGCTACCCTAGCAAAATTGTCACTGACAATGCCTCCCCTTTTCGGTCTGAGCCTCTGATCAAGTTCTGTGAACGTTTTGAGATTTCACTGATTCACTCCACTCCCTATTATCGTCGGGGAAATGGGCTGGCAGAGTCCTCCAATAAAATTCTGATCAAGCTTATTAAGAAGCTACTGGAGGACAATAAAAGGGCCTGGGACTCAAAGCTCAAATTTGCTCTCTGGGCTGATTGGGTGACAACTAAGAAATCCCTGGGTGTCTCTCCTTTCCAACTTGTTTATGGAATAGAGGTCGTTTTCCCCACTCAACTCGCCTTACCTGTGGCAAATCTCCTCCAGGGCTTTGAAGGGGAATCTAACCATGTTCTCAGAAGGATTTATCAGATGGTGGAGGTGCAGCAGATCAGAGAACAGGTCATGGATAGAGCCTGTAATCATCAGCAGAAGATCAAACAGGCTTTTGACAAGAAGAACAGAAAGAAAGAGTTCAAGCAGGGTGACCTGGTACTCAAGTGGGATGCACCCAGGCAGGACAGGGGCAAGCACGACAAGTTTGATGCCCTCTAGTTTGGGCCTTTCAATATCCTTGAAGTATTTTCAAACAATACTTACAGGTTGCAGGATCTGGAAGGCAAAGAGGTTTTTAGCAGCCCAGTCAATGGGCATTTCTTAAAAAAATGTTTCCTATGAGCCACAGTCGGCTCTTTTTATTTTGTTTTGTAAATATTGTTTCTGTTTTGTTTTTCGGACTAATAAATGACTCCATAGCCCAACAACAAAGGCACTGAATCTGCAAAAGTGTTCTTAGAGCATCACAGGGACGACTCGATCCCCGATGGAGCCAAATGTTAATGATATTTCTTGTAAGGGGGTTAGAATGCAAAAGAATGGGTTAAAACCCACTTGTCCTAAGTTTTGAATGTAAATGTGCCCGTGGTAAATAGTGAACGGATCTGGACGGCGTGCATCTGCGCGCCCAAATCGATGACACATATGAGATTCCAGACCCCCCCCCCCCGCCTTTCTACCTTTAAGTGGAGGGGGGGGGTCCGGAATCAGGGGCGCATCTCTTCAACGGTTCAGATCAGCATGCCCAGATCAACGGCGGTAAAGGAAATTCCGGACCCCCCCCCGCCTTTCTACCTTTAAGCTGAGGGGGGGGGGTCCGGAATCGGGCGCGCAGCTTTTCGACGGCTGAGATCTTAGCGCCCGGATCAACAGTGCTCATGCGCTCCCATCATTCTCAGCTGCTCTGTGTTTAGCCTGCGTGGGCCCTTCTCCCATCATGTCACCTTCCAGAGCCACCTTTCTCCCACTGTCGTGTGTCATCCATCCACCTCCCCTCTATGGTCCACGTGGTCTTCCTTCCTTCTCATCATCCACACATCACCTTCCACGTGTCTTCTTCCCTCCACGTCAGCCCCCCACTAAAATGTGTCCATCACATCTTCTCTCCTGCCTCCTCCGCTTATCGTCTTTTTCCATGTGTCTCCCATGTAACCTCTCTGGCTCCCTCATCGCTTCTTACTCCACTCCCCGCTGTTTTGGCCCCATCACTCCATTTCCGTGCCCCACCTTCCATGCTGGACTCCATGCATATTCTTTGAGCCGGTCAGGTATTCCAGGTGGCAGCATGGGAGGCCCTCCACGTCCCGAAGGTGCCGAGTTGGCCGGGCCATCCTCAATCCCGATGAAGTAGTTATTGAAGCAGTTGGTGGTGGTTAGATATCGCCTCCACCATAATGGGAAAGCACGGCCATGAATTAAAAGCACGTCGATTCGCCGTTGGAACTGTCAAAGAGTCAGATTATGTCTGACATAAGATGCACGATCTTTCAGAGGTTGACTGTCAGAAAGCCATGCAGACGCAAAGCCTTCAATGCAGTGTCTTGATTTCACTGTTGTTGTAGTTCTGAGTATACGAAGGCGTTTTCACCATTTTTGTAGGAATCGATGGTAGAGCTCAGCTCTCGACTGTAAAGTTTCAGCAACCATTCTAGTTCTCTGGGTGGTGCCTCTGTGTTTGAGATTTCTTGTTTTATGACAAACAGTTTCCCTTTTTCCATCTTTGTTTTCGTCTTATATCAGAGAGTTCATGATCGAAGGATTTGCGTGGATTGTTACAATGATGTTATGATAAAGGATTTGTTGTGACATTATTGTATTCTCTGGTCTTTTGTGCTTGAATGTAAGAGGATCTTGCGTTTGAATGCGTTCTCCTTCAGTCTGTTATAAACCTGATGTTTCTGATAGACCTTCGTATTTTTCTCATGCAAGTCTTCCCCCTACTCACCCTTAATACAACTCACTGTTTGAAGTTTATCAAGACCTCACTCGTCATGCATACCTAGCCTAGTTTCAGAGTTGAGACGAGATCGTCCCGAGTGTGCTTCCATCTGATCACCCCTTTTAAACAAACCGTGACATTAAACTGATGGGTGTCAGGCTCTGCTCCTACAAGCAATCCAGGAGTGACTTCTGGCTCCAACAGTGACGAAATTCGAAATGCCGAAAATCTTGAAACAGGCACATCGATCGGAGTTTCGGATATCGGGAGTTGGAAGAGTCAAGATTTGAGACTCTTCATCACAGGAGTCCCGAAGTGCCGAAATGAGAAACGCCAAAAATCCCAAAACAGGCACATCGATTGGAGTTTCGGATACCGGGAGTTGGAGGAGTCAAGAGTCGAGACTCTTCATCACAGGAGTCTCGAAGTGCCAAAATGTGAAATTGCGAAAGCGATGTATGAATAAGCGCTTGGTAACCGTCAGTGGTCACATCGTCAAAGAGTTGTAGAGAAGATATCGAAGAGACAAGATCCATTTTGGAGGTTGGGACATGGAGAGTCGAGACGACTCATCACAAAATCCTCGAAACGCGAAATGTGAAATGCGTGTTCAGAATTGGCCCGTGGTCATAACCTATGGCCACATCGACGAAGGCTCAAGGGAGGAGGTAGAAAAAATTTAATCTCCATTTCAGAGATCATGATTTGGAGAGACAAGATGCCTCACCACAGGAATGTCGAAATGTCGAATTGCGAAATGGAAAAATAAGTGCGAGACCCATCATTTATGATCCAACGGTGCAGGTTATTCGGGAATATGATTGATGGGATACTATTTATCTTCACAGTTAATCGATCAGTGGCGATTCAGTTGCTGATGCGGTTTTTGGAGGTTCACAGTGTAACTTCTAGAAACGACTGATTGTTTCTGCCAGAGGACTGGAAGAGACATTAGGATGATCACTAGAGAAGATGAAGAGTCTCAAGGTATCTGCCAGTTGAATGAAGACTGTTCAGGAGGTGATTGATAGATGGAAGAGCGTTGAAGCCTGTAACTGCAACAGAGAGGATGAGCTCGACTGTGATAGAGAAGACGAAGAATTTCGACAGCTAGATAGGCTAAGGAATCTCAGCATAACACCCAGTGATGATGGACACATGGGTTTAACAACCGGAGAAGCTGAAGAGTTGCAATGATGATTAAGCAGAGCACTCGACATGAAGAACATGCAGAAGCATTGCGCATATGGTATGCACAAGGTTCACAGAGACTATAAGAATTCAAAACAAAGAAGAGATGAGAGTTGTTGTAGAGAGGAATCACACACAGGGAAATGGATGTTGTGGGCAGGAGCTGAAATACACAGAAGAGGCATAATTCAGAGAATCAAAATAAGATGCAGAGCATAAAGCACAGTAGAAGCAAAGAACATAGATGCATAGCTGAGACAGTAAAATAAGGCTGAGGTGCACTTGTAGAGAAGAGCGGAATATCAAAAAGCGCAAGAAGATGCAGGCAGAGAGACACTGATACAAGAGAGAAGAGCAGTGTAGTAGAACAATGATGAGACTGGTAAGGCATTGATGAACATTATATCACTGTAATAAGTTTCGCTAGAAAATATTTATATTACAAGGTGGTAGGGAGGTGCTAGGGAGGATAGTTGTCCTCATAGGTTCAAGTGGGTTCTTGAACACATGGATTTGTAGCTTCCATCTGGTTGCAGCCAGAGAAACTAGGGTGGTAGGGTGGTGCAAGGGAGAACTGTTCTTCTCTATTATATAGGTTGGTGCCTGTGTGACTGGAAGTTGGTGCTTTCATCTATTTGGTGTTGGAACACTTAGGGAGTTGGTGCTTCCTTCTAGTGGGTGCTAGAGAAACCAGGGAGATGGTGCTAGAGAAAACAAAGAGTTGGTGCTCTCAACAAGTTGCAGCTTGCAAAATAGAGGTTGTAGCCTCATTATGAGTTGGTTCTCATAAGTATGATAATGTAAAGAATGCAAAGATTACTTATCATATAAAGAAGAAGAGGTTTTTACCCTTTATGGGTTTCCTCAGGAAATATCTGTCTCTGTATATTTCATATGTGTGAATGATGCCAAATGTTCTATTGCTCACTTCCCTACATTATTGTGATTGTCATTCAGTGCTCTGCAAAGAGTTTAAAATAAGCATAATTGTTTAAGCTCGGTAACAACTGATTCAACCCCCCCCTCTCAGTTGTACAACAATTGGTATCAGAGATGGCCCCTTTTATCTAAGGGTAGATCCTAGAGCTTAAACATGTCAAGCCATGAAGGAAATTCAACCAATAAGTCTCCTTTGTTCAATGGAACAAAATTTTCCTTCTGGAAAGTTAGAATGAGAACCTACATAATGGATTTAGGTGTAGATGTATGGGATGTGGTAGATACTAGTTATGTAAAGCTAGTTGTACTAGCTAATAAGAATGACAATCTCGAATTTAGCTTCAACGCTAAGGCTATGAATGCTATCTTGAGTGGGCTTGTAGAAGCAAAATTTGTAAAAGTTATGCACCTAGGAATTGCCAAAGAAATTTGGGACAAACTCATTAGCAGTTATGAAGGTAATGAGAAGGTAAAGGATGCCAAGATTCAAACCTACAGAGTACAGTTTGAACAACTGAAGATGAAAGAAGATGAAACTGTTGGAAAATACTTTCTGAGAGTTGAAGAACTGGTAAATGCAATGAAAGCACTTGGTGAAAAAATTGAGGAACCTTCTTTAGCTCAGAAAATTTTGAGATCTCTACCAGATAGGTTCAACTCGAAGGTCTCTGCTATAGAAGAACTTAATGATCTAAAAACCTTGGAGTTTGATCAACTTCTAGGAATATTGACTGCATATGAAATGAGAATAGTTAAATATAAACCCACCTCCAGAGAAGCATCATTTAAGGCAGACAAGAATGAGGATTCTGAGCCTGATGAAATTGAAGCAAAATTTGTGAAGAGACTAAAGAAGGGATCAAGCAAATACAAAGGTAAACTGCCTTTCAAATGTTTCAACTGTGGTAAGATAGGTCATTTTTCAAATAAATGTCTCACAAAAGAAATGACTAGACATGTGATGATGAGGAGAAGCACAAACACATAAATTTCTTTAAAGAGAATAATGTTAAGAAGAAAAGTCTTTGTGTAAACAATGATGATGATCCTTTAGATGATGAAGACAATGAATCCTCTATTGAAGATAAACTAAATAACTTCATACTTATGTCCAAAGAGGACTATGATAATAAAATCACAGGAAGTGAGGCTAATGAACAAAAAGATGTGGTTGATATGGAAGGAGAACTGATCAGTGCACTGGAAGAGATTGACAGACTCATAATTAAGAACAAAAAGCAAAACAAATTGCTGATACAGTTTGAGAAAGACAGTAAACATCCTAATGAAGACTTTGCCCTGCTAAAAGTGGAATTAGAAGATGCAAATAAAATCGAGGACATTCTGAAACAACAGTTATCAGAAAAGAAGGCAAGATGTAAATCTATAAAAGAAGAAGTAGTGAAACTAGGAAAGAGTTGGAGAGGTTTCAAGCCTTGTATCATCAGAATTTGTCAAGTATAAAAGCCTCAGAAGGATTAGCCACCATTCTGAATCAGCAAAGGAATCCAAAGCTAAAAACGGGTTTGGGTTATGAAGAGGGATCAAGTAGTGGTCAGCCAAGAAACCAAGAACCTATCAAGTTTGTCAAATCCTCAAACATTGACAACAGTCACTCTGTAGAAACAAAGAAAGAAAATCAGCCACCAAGAAGAAATGAAAGAAAAAGTACCAGAACCGAATCTGTAGATCAAAGAAATTATCGGCATGAAAGAAATCGACCTCCTCAAAGAAGACATAATTTTTCCAGGTACCAATGTTTTTTCTATGGATATTGTTTCGTTTGTTCTAACTTTGGTCATAAAGATGTAAACTGTCCTTTAAAATTAAATTATGAGCAATCAAGACATTCAAGGTATAGATATCTGCCACAACAAAGAATGAGACAGCCAAGTAACAAACCACCACAGACTTCAAATCACTTGATGGATGAGAAAAGGACACAGGTCAATCATAAAAATCATTATGATCCTTTATTCGACGAACCATAATGTTACATTTGTCATAACTATGGGCATAAATCTGTTGACTGTCGCTTAAGGAACTATGAACCAGATTTGAATTCCCTGCTGAAAATGTAAAGGTTTGGAAGAAGAAAGAAAGTGACAAATGTGGATTAGTGTTGTCAGCTCAAAGACAAACGAACCCTTGGTATATAGACTGTGGATGCTCCAAACATATGACGAGAGACAAAGGTAAGTTTCTATCTCTAGGTGAAAGCAAATTAGGAAACATAACCTTTGGAAATGATGCTCCAGGTAAACTAAAGGGTAAAGGGATGGTGATTTTAAGTAATGGAAAAGGAAAATCCCAAGATGTTCTACTTGTAGATGGACTGAAACATAATCTTCTCAGTGTAAGTCAAATGTGTGACAGAGGATGTGAAGTGATGTTTACATCCAAGGACTGCAAGATAAAGTCTGTAAACTCAGGAAAAGTGGTGGCCAAAGGCATAAGGACATAAAATAATGTATATGTGCTGAAAGAAGATAGAGAAGAGTGTCATCTAAGCAAACATGATGAAATCTAGTTATGGCATAGGAGACTTGGACATCTAAACTTTGACCACTTAATCAAGCTCAAAAATATTGAGGCAGTAAAAGATCTTCCGAGAATATCAAAGCCCCGCGATTCTATGTGTAAACCATGCCAAGTAGGAAAGCTATCCAAGACACAGTTTAAGTCCAAGATATCTACTTCAACAGAGAAACCACTCCAACTAGTTCATATGGATTTATGTGGACCATCAAGATAAGAAGGCATAGGGAAAGAAAACTATTTCATGTTGATTATTGATGATTACTCCAGAATTACTTGGGTTTGCTTTCTCAAGGAAAAAGATGAAGCATTTGAGAAGTTTAAAAAATTTAAGGCTTTAACTGAGAATCAAATAGGCAAGAGGTTAAAGGCAGTAAGATCAGACAGAGGAGGAGAATTTATGTCAAGTGATTTCAAGGAATTCTGTGATAAGCATGGGATCAAGAGAGAACACACAATCCCAAGAACTCCACAACAAAATGGAGTAGTTGAGAGGAAAAATAGAACAGTGCAGCAAATGGCCAGGTCAATGATGAATGAGAAGAACATTGGTCAAACCTACTGGGTAGAAGAAATACACACAACAGTCCATGTTCTTAACAAATCCCACTTCAGACCACAAAGTGTCAAGACACCTTATGAACTGTGGTATGGGAGACCTGCTTCAATCAAACACTTCAAAGTTTTTGGGATTAAATGTTACATGAAGAATAATGATGAGAACCTTGGAAAATATGATGATAGGGCTGATGAAGGTATCTTCTTAGGGTATTCTACAAACAATAAAGTATACAGATTCTATAATAAGAGGCTGCATAAAATGGTTGACTGTATTGACATAAAAGTTGATGAAGGAATCCCAACAAGAGAGGTGTACAATAATGAGTCTTCTACAAAGGACACAACTGAAGCTGAATATGAACAGGTCCAAGAATAAAAAAATGAAGACTTTGAATCAGATGAAGACACAGATACTCAGACAGACTCAAATCAGCAGACAACTTCAAATTCCTCCTCCAGAATCACTCAAAAGAATCATTCTGCAAGTCAGATAATTGGTGAAAAAGACAAAGGTGTACAAACCAGGAGAAAGATAATAAAAAACACCGAACAATCACATATAGCTTTCATATCCATGCTGGAACCCAAGAATTTTAATGAAGCTAGCAAAGATGACCATTGGGTTAAAGCAATGAATGATGAACTTGATCAGATTGAGAAAAAAAATACGTGGGAGATGGTTCATATACTTGAAGGTAAAAATATCATTGGTTCCAAATGGATATTTAAGAATAAGTTGAATGAGCAGGGACAAGTTGTCAGGAACAAAGCATGATTAGTCTGTAAAGGCTATGCTCAAATAGAAGGACTGGATTTTGATGAAACATTTGCGCTTGTAGCAAGATTAGAAGCTATCACAATATTTCTTGCCTATGCTTGTCATAAAAGGTTTAAAGTCTATCAAATGGATGTCAAGTCAGATTTTCTAAATGGAGATTTAAATGAAGTATATATGGAACAACCAGAGGGTTTCAAACTGTCTGATAACCCTGACTTAGTATGCAAGCTAAAGAAATCTTTATATGGGTTAAAACAAGCCCCTCATGCCTGGTATCACAGACTGGATACGTATCTCAAAGACAAAGGGTACAAGAGAGGAACAATTGACAACAATCTATATATCAAAATAGAGGATAAGGATTTGCTTATCGTGTTGGTCTATGTAGATGACATCATCTTCGGATGTAATAAGGATTCATTGGTACAATGGTTTTCTTCTGCCATGGAGTCTGAGTTTGAAATGTCTATGATGGGTGAACTGTCATTTTTTCTTAGTCTGCAAATTACTTAGAGGTCTAAAGGGATGTTCATTTCTCAAGAAAAATATCCAAGAGAAATGTTGAAAAGGTTTCAAATGGAAGATTCTAAACCTGTGGGCACACCTATGGTTACTGGATGCAAATTAAGAAAGGATGATGACTCACCTGATGTTGATCAAAGTTCATATAGGTCAATGATAGGTAGCCTGCTATACATCACAACATATCGCCCTGACATAATGCATGCTATTGGAATGGTAGGAATATATCAGTCTACACCTAAATAAAGTCACTTGCTAGCTGTCAAAAGGATATTTAGATATTTGAAAGAAACAATGAACTATGGCCTATGGTATCCTAATAATCAAAATTTTCAATTATCAGTCTACTCAGATGCTGATTGGGCTAACTGCATGGATGAAAGGAAAATCACGAGTGGAGGTGCGTTATGCTTAGGAGATTATCTAGTAGCATGGTTGAGTAAAAAGCAAGGTTCCATTTCTTTATCAACTACAGAGGCAGAGTACATCGCTGATACTACCTGTTGCACTCAAGTATTATGGATGATTCAGACACTTGCAGACTTGGAGGTAAAATACGTTGCACCCATCCCAATTCATTGTGATAACACTAGTGCCATCAGTGTGTCCAAGAATCCTATATTCCACTCCAAGACCAAGCATATTCCCATAAAATACCATTTTCTGAGAGAGTAGGTCACCAATCAGATTGTTCAGGTCCATTACATTCCAACCACAGAACAAATTGTAGACATCTTTACTAAACCCCTAGCCAAGACACCATTTGAATATCTCCGACAGAAGCTGGGTGTCATCCCGTCTCACACCTAAGAGAGTCCATCCTGTTAGGGAGAGGTTGTATTGATTGAATATATTATACCTTGGAAAAATAATGAAACAGCTCAGGGGGAGCATGTTTTCTTTGACATTGATGTCAAAGGGGGAGAAAAGAATAGGTTTGGGTGCCTTTGTTGCCATCAATGCCAAAGGGGGAGATTGTTGGCATGTTTTACAAGCAGCGTATGCTTGTCACTGATGGAAAGTACAACAATGATGATGGCTTGAGTACAGGTTTAATGTGCCAGGCGGGCACTAGAAGTATTTTGGGAAGACGCAGCAGAGCAAGCTTGTGAAGACCAGAAGAGATAGTGTAGAGGTGCATGCAGAGTGCAGAGTATGCATGTTTGTCATTGATGGCAAAGATCACGACCAATAGCACAACGATGATCGTATGGAAAGATTCGAAGATAAATTCCATTTCGGGTATCAGAAACAAAGACTCCATTTCAGAGTTTCGGATACCAGGAGTTAGAGGAGTCAAGAGTCAAGACTCTTCATCACAGGAGTCCCAAAGTGCCGAAATGCGAAACACCGAAATCCCAAAATAGGCACATCAACCGGAGTTTCGGATACCGAGAGTTGGAGGAGTCAAGAGTCAAGACTCTTCATCACAGGAGTCCCAAAGTACTGAAATGAGAAACGCCAAAATCCCGAAATAGGCACATCAACTGGAGTTTTGGATACTAGGAGTTGGAGGAGTCAAGAGTCAATAATCTTCATCACAGGAGTCCCGAAGTGCCGAAATGAGAAACACTAAAAATCCTGAAACAGGCACATCAACTAGAGTTTCGGATACCGAGAGTTGGAGGAGTCAAGAGTCGAGACTCTTCATCACAGGAGTCCCAAAGTACCGAAATGTGAAACGCCGAAAATCCCAAAACATGCACATCGACTGGAGTTTCAGATACCGGGAGTTGGAAGAGTCAAGAGTCGAGACTCTTCATCATAGGAGTCCCAAATTGCCAAAATGCGAAACGTTGAAAATCCTGAAATAGGCACATCGACCGGAGTTTCGGATACCGGGAGTTGGAGGAGTCAAGAGTCGAGACTCTTCATCACAGGAGTCCCGAAGTGCCGAAATGCGAAATTGTGAAAGTGCTATATGAATAATCGCATGGTCACCGCCGATGGTCACATCGTTGAGAAGCTATAGAGAAGATCTCAAAGAGAGAAGCTCCATTTCGGAGGTTGGGACATGGAGAGTCGAGACGACTCATCACAGAATCCCCAAAACATGAAATGTGAAATGCGTGTTCAGAATTGGCCCCTGGTCATAACCTATGGCCACATCAACGAAGGCTCAAGGGAGGAGGTAGCATGAAGCTAATCTCCATTTTGAAGATCGCGACTTGGAGAGACGAGATGCCTCACCACAGGAATGCCGAAATGTCGAATTGCAAAATGGCGAAATAAGCGCGAGACCCATCATTTATGATCCAATGGTGCAGGTTATTTAGGAATATGATCAAAGGGATACTATTTCTCTTCACAGTTAATCGATCAATGGTGATTCAGTTGTTGATGCGGTTTTTGGAGGTTCACAGTGTAACTGCTAGAAACGACTGATTGTTTCTACCAGAGGACTGGAAGAGACTTTAGGGTGATCGCTAGAGAAGATGAAGAGTCTCAAGGCATCTGCCAGTGGAATGAAGATTGTTCAGGAGGCAATTGACAAATGGAAGAGAGTTGAAGCCTGTAACTGCAACAGAGAGGATGAGCTCGATTGTGACAGAGAAGACGAAGAATCTCGACTGCTAGACAGGCTAAGGAATATTAACATAACACCTAGTGATGATGGACACATGGGTTTAACAGTCGGAGAAGATGAAGAGTTGCAATGATGATTAGGTAGAGCACTTGACATAAAGAGCATGCAGAAGCATTGCACATATGGTATGCACAAGGTGCATAGAGACTATAAGAATGTAGAACAAAGAAGAGGTGAGAGCTGCAGTAGAGAGGAATCACACACGGGGAAATGGATGTTGTGGGCAAGAGATGAAATACATAGAAGAGGCGTAATTCAGAGAATCAAAATAAGATGCAGAGCATAAAGCATAGCAGAAGCAAAGAATATAGATGCATAGCTGAGACAGTAAAAGAAGGCTGAGGTGCACTTGTAGAGAAGAATAGAAGATCAGAAAGCGCAAGAAGATGCAGGCAGAGAGACACTGATACAAGAGAGCAGAGAAAATAGAGAGTTGATGCTCTCAGCAAGTTGTAGCTTGCAAAACAGAGGTTGTAGCCTCATTATAAGTTGGTGCTCATAAGTATGATAATGTACAGAATGTAAATATTACTTATCATATAAAGAAGAAGAGGTTTTTACCCTTTATGGGTTTCCTTAGGAAATATTTGTCTCTGTATATTTCATATGTGTGAATGATGCCAAATGTTCTATTTCTCACTTCCCTACATTATTGTGATTGTCATTCAGTGCTTTGTAAAGAGTTTAAAATAAGAATAATTGTTTAAGCTCGATAACTATTGATTCACACCCCCCTCTCAGTTGCACAACACATAATGCCGCCTCATTTGTAGCTGATGTCTTATTGAGTGGACGAGCGATTGTAGAGGAGATTGGGAGATTCTGGGAGATCGAGGCAGCCGAGTCAGGATCAACGAGCTTTAGGTTGGTTGTCATATCCTCTTTCATAGAATTAGGGTTTTTGTTTTTGGGTAGGGCTTGTACGGAGGGTCGTACAGGGGGTTTTGTGGGTGTGCCCCCCAGTGCATGGGCGATCGAGAAATGTGCACGCCTGTAATTCGGTCATCCGCACACGGGGGAACCCTAATGTGAAAATAGGCGCGGATGGCATGCGCACCTGTGTAAGTCACAACAGTGCATGCATGCGCATCTGCGCCCCTAACAGCTACGCATGTGTGTGCAACTATGTAGTGAACATGCGCGCTACGATGCTCGCCTGTATGTGTGATAGGGGTGCATGCATGTGCCTCGGTATAGCCGATAGTCATGCATGAGTGCGCGACTGGGGGATGAACAGGCATGCATATGTGTATGACTGGGGGATGAACAGGCACGCATATGTGCGCGCCTATGGGAAAAACATTCGCGCCTGTGAGGTAAAGCTGACAGGTGTAAAACTCATCTTTTTTGGAGATTTTGATGTTTTTATGGGTTATGATTGTTGATCAAGTGTTGTATATGTGGATGCAAGTGATCATTTGGATGATGTCAATTCACTAGAGAGAGAGAGATTGGTCACTCCTTAGGGAGGCAGTGACCAATGAGGAGCCAGCGGTCCACGATA
Source organism: Picea engelmannii (assembly GCA_009831015.1). NCBI lineage: Eukaryota > Viridiplantae > Streptophyta > Pinopsida > Pinales > Pinaceae > Picea > Picea engelmannii. The sequence continues at coordinate 91,669 of ML800498.1, forward strand.
CTTTGGCATCTTGTGGGCTGCTAAAGTTCCTTGAGTGTCCCCTGATACAAGCCTAGGAGTACCTCTTGCAGTTCTTGATTTAGATGTGGAGTCTGGATCTGCATTGCTTTATGGTGCAGGGTGAGCAGATGGCCTTCACTACGGTGGAGGATATATATTTTCTGACTGGTCTCCCTTTTTGGGGGAGTCCCTTACTAGCGGAGCTCGCAGTACCTGGGGATGGGTAGTTGGTTGTCTTAGGCTGGAGGTATTGTACGAGGGAGAACTTCATGTCGGGCTCCGTGGTGAGTATTGGGGAGATGGAAGCCCTTTTTCATCGTTGCATGGAAGCGATGGTTGTGAGAGTTTATGGGTCTCTTGTGGCTCAACAGATCAGTGGAGGTCAGCTGAGGATTATGGAGCAGGCATTGGCTAGTGAGCATTTTTCCTGGGGCGTGATGCTCCATGCCAAGATGGTGGGGCAACTGGATAGGTGTCGTATTGCTGACTCAGGGGATTTTTCCTTTGGGTCTATCTTGGTTGCATGGTTTTTGGAGAGGGTGTCGATGTTGCTCCCTAGAGTTTTCTTGGGTGAACCTAGTGTGCGAGATCCATGATTGAGGCGGTGGTCGATGATCCTGGTTCGTCATGGTGGTGGTCATGGTGGCCATTAATTCACGACCGAGGATACCCAGGTGTGGCGGAAGATGATGCAGATCATACTGCAGTATCTGTATTGTGGGGTGGACTTCTGGGGTGATCCAGAGATGGTGTTGGTTCGCTTTACATAAACCAAATATCGAGATATTGTGGGTTGAAAATGGTAGTCGGGCGTAGAATTTCCATGGGGAAATGAATTGGAGAATTGGGGGGATTTGGGGGTAAATCCTCATATAAATCATCTAGGAACCATGGGGGAGTAGGGATTGCCTCAGGTTCTGGTGAAAAGATATGAACCATATCAAGTGATGGGGTAAGGGTACTCACTGGTTCTACTAGAGGAGGGGGTGTATGATTTTGAATAAGTGCCAGTTGGTGACGCCTGTATTCAATGATCATAGGAAATTGATATGTGAAATGATCAAGTGATTCGCATAGAGAGAAAGGACATCTCATACATTCGTTGACTGAGGTCGTGACATAATGGATATCGGTGACATGTGTTGGGGTGGGTTCTTGCTGAAAGATCTGGCGTATGGCTGTTAGCGTCTACCAGAACTGAGGTAACTCTGGACAATGGTGTGTGTAATGGCCATATTCTGAACAGATGGTACATGCGAATTTGGTTCGCAGTCCTTTGCTACTTGTGTTCTGGGAGATAGCGACAGTACTGGAGGAAGCGACGAGCGATGGTGGTGCTCGAGGGAGTTGAATGCGATTACGTAACTCGGGGAGAGATGGGAACTTGTTGGTGGGGTGTCTGTCTTTCTTGCATAGCGCACAAAGAGGTTAGACACGTGGGGGAAGTGGAGCAGTGGGATCCTTCTTTTTTCATCTGCTCCCAGTTGTAGCAGGGGTGCTAACGAGTGGGGGTGTGGGTGGGATGGTGGGGGTAAGTATGGGAATTTGCATCAAGATTCCTTCTATTTGGGGAGGGAGGGATGGTTGAGGGACCATCTCAGGTGGATGTAGATACCATACTTGGATTTCCAACACCATGTTAGGAAGGGTGAGCATTGCAGCTACTTGGAAAGCTTGTACACCTGGTGGGGGGTAAAATAAAGGGATTTGGGTAATGGCTTGGGGGATTGTTTCCCAAACTGGGATATGGCCTTGGGGGAGGGGAATATAATGAACGGGTAGAGCTGAACAAGGTCGAGAAGATTCCTGAGGAAGGATTTCAGTGACTAGTGGGACGTCAAGGATGAAAGGGGGTTTGGTGGGAGGGAGAGTATCTTTAGTTATTGTTCCTTTGGTGGAGATGACACATACGTGTGCAGAAGGATGGATGAGCGGTGGTGCTCCATGGTATGTCCCTAGTAAGGATGGGTCCTTAAACATTTCGGGGGCCATCTCGATGAGTGGATAGGCATCTGGATTAGTGTGGATGAAAGGGAGGATGTTGTTGATGTTGGATGAAGGGTTAGGCTCATAATGTGATACCTGATCAATGGTAATGATCATTCCGTTATGGGGAAACATCATGGTTCAGAACATAGAAGAGACATCTGCCTTCATAGAATACATGTAGTTACGACCAAACAAAATATTGTAGTCGAGTGGGGCATCGATAATCTCAATGTCAATAAGGATAATTTTTCCCCCAAGTTCGACGGGGAAATTTTGGAAGAGCCCCTCGGGAGACGAGGGTCAGCCGTTATAAGCCCTCAGAGTAATAGCAGATGGTATTAGCTCTGGAGAGCCAAGTTTCTGCCAAACGGTTTTGGACATGATGCATGTGGATGCATCTTTGTCAATGATGCAGTGGTGAATGGTGATGTTCCAGATTTTAACCGGTATTTGAAAAGCGAAAAGAGTGGGGAGACAGGGTTCTCCACTGTCGAGATCAAATGTGATGAGTCGAGTATCGACAGGGTCGACTTCCCCTAGAGCGGAAAGTAATGAATTCTGTTGAGTAGGACATGTTTGAATAACTTCTAATATTGACATGACAGTGGGGGATTGGGCCAAGTCGTCGACCAAACTATAATTGTGGGTTGCCCTAGCTTGAGGGTTGTGGACATTCCTTCGCAATGGGATGTGAGGGATGCGAAGAGGTTTTTCAGTATTAGGGCACATAATCATCAAAGGTGGGCCAGTCATGACTGGGGTGGCCTCTGAGGTAGTGGGAGTCAGGTCAGAGGGTGCACTATATTGATGACTGTGCATTTGTAGAAGGACCTCTTCCTCACTAGTGAGGAGGATAGTTCGATCTTCTGAAGTGCCTTGGTTGTGATATGGTCTTACTTGTGGTGGGGCAGGGTGCATCTCTTGTTGGGTGTTCATTACCCCTTGATGTGGTATGGGGTTTTGCAACACGATCGGGGGTGGGTGTTGCACATATTGTTGTGGGGCCTATTGGGGGGTAGGTGGGGCTGGCGGATGTGGTCCATTACTAGATTCTTTCATCCATTTGAAGTCTGCCACTTGGGGGAAATGGTGAGTATAATGGCCATACTCACCGCAAAGGGCACAAGGGAAGTCTGTTTGAATATTGTTGTTTTTCTTTCCTTGGTGTTTGTTTTTATTGCCCCCTTGAGGGTTCTGGTTCCCTTGGTTTTGGTTTCCCCCTGCAGGTTTGTTCTACTAGGGTTGGTTATGGTTTCCTCCTGGTCTAAGATTATTATTGTTTCAGTTTTTCCCTTTATTTCTGGCATTGTTCAACTGATGGGATGGATTAGCCGTATTGAGTTGTTCAAAATTTTGGTATTGTTGAATGGGATATGGTTGAACAAAGTTAACCCCAACATGTGGTTGTCCTTGTGGTGAAGGAATAGGCTAGGGGGGACTAGGAAATGGAAAGTACAGATTATGTTGTGGTAATGATCCATATGATGCATAGGAAGGCATGGTGGTTTCACTAGTGTTTAGGGTGTAATCAGAGGTGGAGGGGGTATCAGAATTAGGTTGATCTACGGGGTGTATTTTTGGTGTTGGCGATGTTCCACTGGTGGGCGGAGGAAAGGTCAAGGGGTATGGTTGTGGATAAGGGGGAGGGTTACAATAAGGGGGTTCACCGTATGCATGTGTATATTGAGGGGTTCCATACATTGGTGGTTGTTGGGGATGTGAATTGTGGTGTGTAGTGGTCCCAATCAATCCATCCACTGAGTGAGACATCCCAGGTTTGTTCTGGCTGAATGGCACAGGTCTCAGGGCATTAGGTAGTACTATATACAAGTACCCTGACTGTAAGTAAATGAGTTCGAACTGTTGGGCCTTGCTAATGGATTCTTCTTTAGACTGGGGGAAGGTGGTGGCCACATCTTTGGCAAGGAGGGAAACAAGTGATTTGAGGAACCAATTGAGACATTTTTGTGGAGTAGCTTCAACTTTGCAGAGAATACACCGTCGATGCCATTCGTGAATGTGTTCAACAATGTGCATGGCGGAGGTTTGTTTAAATTTTGAGAGTAGTTCGAGGCCATTGTCATGATGAATTGGTAGTTGAAAGAAGGTCAAGAATGCTTTGGCCAAGGATTCAAAGGTCACATGGGACCCAGATTTTTCTTCTACATACCACTTAGCTAATGGGCCAGTGAGTGTATGTTAAAATAACCTCAATCAGACGAAATCATCTGTGATGCTATTTGAAGAGAACCATAAGTGAAAGGTCATGATATGGTTAGCAGGATCGTCTCCTAGTTTTCCTTCAAACTTGGGGATATCTGAAGGCAGTTTGGTAGGCATTGCTGGCCATGTGGGGTTGTGCAATATAGGATCATTAGTGAGTTTAGTCAGATCCAATATGTTGAGGGAAGCCAAGTATGGCATCTGAGGTGGTGGCGGAAGATTAGTTCCAGCCATAGTGTGAGTGTTTTGCATACCTAACCCTTGAGGGGGACTAGGTGGGTTTTTACTTCCCCTTTGAGAAGAAGTTGCCCCCCTGCTTCCATGGAAAGGAGAGTGTGGGGATGTTTGACCTTGGGAAGTGGACCCAAGTAGAGTGGAACCAAGCAAAGATGATCCCAAGATAGTAGCACTCACAAGGGTGTGGGGAAGTATGGCCGATGAGTTGGAAAGACTAGGAACTCCCCCTAGAATGGGAGGGAGATTTAGCAAGCATCTGGAATGACGGGGGTTCTGTGGGTCCCCTATGATGTCCGACTAGCAAGGTGGATGTGTGCAAATGGTGATGATAGAAATTAATGAACAAGATACTTTGTATACTTGGAACTTCACAATACATCTCACAATCGTATGTAATCACAAGAACATCATACATAAATCAATTGATAAAGAAGCATACATGTGGGTAGGTGGATTTTTTCTATGTAGGAGAACAAAGAAAAAAAATGCTCGTGTCCTAAAAGATGTAACGTCCTTCCTCTCAAGCAACACTGGACCTTACAATAACACTCAATAGTGGGGTCTGAAGCCACCAGAAGAGGAACTAGGGAAGGATGAAGTAATTAGTTATAATGAGGGGTAGAGGGTGCATATCTCGAAAGAGCTGGTGATATTTCCCAATAGCCACAAAAAATTTGATCAAGGTGCAATTGTATCCTAGAATTGCCACCTAGGTAGATGTCCTAAAATTTGGTCACTAGGTACCTCGGTCAAAGTGCGATATTTAGATTTTCGGCCTAATAAATGGGTCACGGGATGGATCCTGTCCAAGAGGTGGGTGCCTCAAGGGGGGACGCATAGAACAACTAGACCTTGGCCTTCAACCCTTCACTAGTATCTCCCTGCCTTATGGTGTTAGGAACACTTGACTTGGAGGATTTAAAGTTCCCTATTTGACAACTTCTATTGTTTGAAGATGTGAGAACCATACAATGGGGAGTTATTTGGATGCCTATCCCCGAAATCCTACCTAGACTAAAAAAATTATTTTGGCACCTCCTGTGGAGGAAAACTTAGTGAGTTTTTTAGAAATTTTTTAGGTGTGGTTGTTTGAGAGATTGGGGGTGTGAGCCAATCTCATTGAAATTAAGTGGGAGTGGAAAGTTTTGTCAAGAAAAGGGTGGGGTGTTTCAGAATCCCTTTGGAGGAAACTTACTTTAACCTCCACGTTTCGAGATGAAACTGAGTGAGTAGTGAATTTGTGTGTGAATCAAGTGAAAGTGTGCCAATATTTTTAATAATTTAGGTGTCACCTTGCTGCATGTGGACTTCACTTGGTCCTTTCAAGTATTGATTACCTAATTAACTAAATGTCATTGGTACAACTTTGCAAAATTTTAAAGTCCCTAGGAAACTAGCATGTGGATAAGTGGGTCTTTACTATTCCTTTAACTCCCTAATGTGATTTAATCTAAGAAATCTTTGAAACTATTCTAGATTGTGGACATGTGGGCATGTATGGGCTCATTGCAAAACATTAAAACTTCCCTAGTGATTTAATCTAAGAAAGTAAATTTCAACACTATCCTATCTTTGTAGCATGTGGGAATGTATGGGCCCGTTACAACCTTAACATGTGTTTGAAAAAATAAACCAAGAGGAGTCCCAAGGGGGTTGTTGTCCTCTCCTAAAGATTTTTTCTTTTTTAAGGGAGATGGAATTTTCCTTCAACCTCTTTCTGATTCTCAAAATCACTTTGGGGAATGAGAGAAGAGCATACTCAATGATTGATATCCAATTTCTGGTCCCAATGCAAGTTTTATATGTGATGTAGAATGATTCCAACTTAAACTTTAATCAAAGCAAGCCATCCATGTGGCAACATGAAAGAGAAAAAAAGGAAAAATATAGATTTTTAACCCCCTAAGTGCCTATATTTTGACTATTCCCCTTATATGGAGAGGGAATGTAAGTGTGGTGTAGGTTACAATATGCATGGAATCAACTTTAAGAAGGCTATGGACCTTCCACAGATCACAAAATAATTACAATGTGTGTTTTTTTACACAGGTGCGCGGGCCTCAGAGTAGACAAAGGTGCTCTGAGCACCAATGCGTGAACTAAAAGTGATTTATGGGTGGATGTGCACAGAAGGCACTGAGCGATATAGTGGTTTTGGCGCACGTGCGCTGAAGATGCACCTATGGGTTAAAACATGCGCACATTGTCTGTTACACGACCGTGAAGAAAATTTCGGATGAAATTCTCTCTGGTTAGCTTTGAACTTGTCCTTTTGCAGGTCGGCTTGGGCCGGTTATGATCCCTGCAAGTTAAAGAAACAAAAAGAAGAACTAAAATAACCAAATGGGGTAGGAAATTGATACCTTTCCCCAGTGGAGTCACCAATCTGTTGTACCTCTTTTGTCACCTAAATGAGAAAAATAATGGTGATTACAAGTCCAGTTGGGTTAGCTAGGCAAGACAACAGTAAAGGAAAGGGTTAGAAAGATAAAGCATAAAATATAATAAAATAATTAAACTAAGAATGATAAAAACAATTAAACTAAAGTGCATAAGAACATAATAACAAGGAACAAACAAGACTCATGCCACCGATGGAAAGGATTTTATTAATGGAAATAAAACACCGAAGAGAAAGGGAGACTTTGGGTCCCCTCTTCCTCCAAGGGAGGGCTCTTGGACCCCCTAATATTGAGCTCTTCTTACAAATGAGGAACTAGAATAAAATGGTGAAGAGAATCCAAAGCACATTCATTCTAGAGGTGATATGAATGGCTAAGTGCAATGGTGCTAGCATGCTCTTGATGAGGAAAGAGGATCCTCCAAGAAAATATCAGCAGCATAACAATATAAATGAATTCCTTGAAAATGTAGTGCACCCATGGCTTCCTTTTATAGCATAACTTTGAGGCATTATTCAACCAGCTTTTAGTGTGAACAAGGGGCCATTTAGGGCACTCTTAGGTCTTTGACCAACCACCCAGTTGGATTCAGTCGAGATTTGGATGTCAAATCGACTTGGAAGCTGAACCAGAAGTGGGTGGGAGGCCGACCAATATCATAAATGCGTCATTTTGAGGGATGCACAATTTTTTGCATCCACATTCGCGCATTATGCGCATGTGTGGTTTTTTCTACGTTTATGAATGGCACATGTGCGTGCGCTCCCTGTGTAGTCTTAGCGCATGCTGATTTTATTGTTGATTGTATAGTTTTGGGCCTTTTGGAAATGCATTTTTGGTCCATGGGTGAACTAATAGCTGTTTGGAGATGCTGGATTCCTGTAACCATTTGTGGACGAAATTTCAGTGATAACATAAAGTTTGATTTTCCTACTTATGATGGAGAGTTGAATTCAGAGAAGATGGATAATTGGGTCAAATAGATTGAAGTGTATTGCAGGGTACATAAAATAATAAATGACACTTCAAAGATACAGTTGGCTACTCTTCACCCGAGCGACACAACTTTGATATGGTGGGAGAGTCGGACATAGGTTGATCGGTTGATCTTATTCAACATGGTAAAATCATTTCTTCATGGACTGAGTTTATTGTTGCATTAAGAAAATAATTTTATCCATTAGCTTATATGAAAACATCAATGATTGCCTGGCAACATCTGAGACAAGGAAAAGGAAAAAATGTTCAAGATTATACACATGAATTCAATAGGAAGGCATTATCTTTGGGAATTCCATTACATACTCCTGAGACTCTTCTAAATTATATTGGTGGTATTTACTCATATCTTCGCCATACTATATTGATGTTTAATCGTACTAATCTTGACAAAGTATCAATACAAGCTACACATATTGAAGCCAAAAAAGGAAAACATGTAGTGGATGTGTCAGGAGAACCACATAAAGGGAAGAGTAAGAAGACATCTACAATGAAGGAGGAAGAGGAAAATACTACATGTTCTCACTATAGGAAGAAAGGGCATGATGATAATCATTGTTGGAATTTGCATCCAGAATTGAAGCCAAAGTGGGATCAGACTAGGAAGGGTAAACATAAGACCATGACCATGGTGCAGGATCTTGGATCATATTAGAAGGATGAAACCAGGGTTACAACTATGGGAATCAAAGGTAAATCTGTTGTTGCAAGTTTCAATTCACATACTTCTTCTGAAAAATCTAAATTAATCCCTAATGGAAGGAAAATAAATGAATTGTTTCATTTATGAGTTATCACAAAGCACACTAAGATTGATACACTCGTTGATAGTGGACCACAAGTGAATCTTATTTCAGAGAAAGTTTTTTGGAATTTGGAATTGGAAACTAGGTCTTATTCGAGACCATATCGTTTAGGTTGGATTTGTGATAATGCTAGGTACAGGTAACTAATCAGTGCAAGTTACAGTTCACGATCAGATCTAGTTTCATTGATGAGGCAGATTTAGACATGGTTCCACTTGAAATTTGCGGGAAGGTTTTGGGAAGTCCATACTTGTATTACAGGAAGGCAATTTTATACATGGAACACAACAAGTATCATCTCTTCAAGGATGGGATTGATTTCATTGTGAGATCTCATCAAATGAAGAATAATTTGATATTTGTCACTACAAGGAACATGCTAGATAATGCTAATATCCAGGATCCAGAGTTATAGCCTACGGTTGAAATCATAATAGGTCCTTTGGTTGATGTTTTTCCTGTTAAGAAGGGAAGATATGTTGATGGTTCATTATCTTTCACATCTATATATTTAGTTGTGTTTTTCAATTTATTACTAATCAATGGAATATGGTTGGATATTGCAACAACAAATGGCAGATTTTGTGAATTTAAGGGAATGGTTAATGTGGTCAGTAGTTTTTTTTCTGTTATCGCACAGTTTGTATTTTTAGGTCACAGGCTATGGGATAGAGGACAAACTGGCATAACAGGAACCTTCCCCACCCAATGTCACCTTGATGGGGAGGTTCTTTCTGTTTAGGGATGTTAGCCCAGAGGAGACGTCCCTGGTAACCTGGGGTTTGAAAAGGAAATGGAATAAAAGGTCAAAAGTTAAGGTTTTCCCTCCTCGCAGGTTACCACCAGTATCAGATAATATGGCTAATCAGCCAATAAAGAAGTGAAGTCCCTGTTGAAAACACCTGCCTGGAAAAAGATGATAACAATGCAATAAAATATTTGCAATCTATGACTCAAAGGGTTAGTACTTCTTAACTATCTGATTTCAATTAATAAGCAATGTAATAGACAAGATGAAGTCAACGTTCTGCTAAATAGCTTATGAAAGATCACCAATTCATCAATATCTACCAAATGATTAAGCCTATAGTATATCCAATCAACAACTTGTTTAATAAATGCTAGACGTCATCATTTGATTGCTCATTTATTATCCAAAAGGTTGTTGCGTCAAGTATGACGTCAGCCTAGGTTAGCAGTGTTAGGCTTAGTTAGGGTTTCAAAAAATGAAAGTTTAAAAGATGATTTTTCACACTACAATCTCAACGTTAGAGAAATTACTAGTGCCTTAGGGTAAATGGAGTCAAAGTAAGGGCAAAAAGTCTTGGGAGGACTCAAACTTAGAGACTGGAAGGTAGGGTTCCAAGGTGTTGCAATGGCAGGGCCTTAGAATCAAAACCCTAAGGGAAGGAGGCTCACTACGGTGTTGCTTAAGCAAGGCCTCATGCTCCTTCCTCTTTCTCTAAATACACTTGGAAAAACGGCTAGCTTCAAAGTATAAACTTAAGGGAGAAAGTGTTGCAGGGGCAAGGCTTTCAAACCCTAGAAGGTGAAAACCCTAGGTGTATATTTAACTAGGCCTAGGACGTCTCCTCTTTTCAATCTATAACTTCAACGCTAGCTCAGAAAAAGGGAGAAAAGTGTAGCAGCGACTAGGCTATATCTTCCTTCTTCAATGGCTAAAACTATTTCTCAAACAAGGGGACATACAACAATGACCTACTTGTGTGCTTGCTACCTAGGGTTTCAAGATTCAGAAATATAATAGAAAATGCAAGAAATTAATCCTACAACCATTCACTTAAGAAGTTTTGCATGAAAAATTCACTTACATATCATGAAGAATGCATAATCAAACCCTAGTTGTAAACCTTCCTTGAGAGAAACACCATATATGCCAAGAGAAATCCTCCAAGAA
>ML800498.1:102295-154714 GCA_009831015.1 Picea engelmannii
GCATAATCAAACCCTAGTTGTAAACCTTCCTTGAGAGAAACACCATATATGCCAAGAGAAATCCTCCAAGAAGAGTTGCGCCTCACTTGAAACACCAAAAATACCAAATAAAGGCTAAAAGATAGTATCTCACAAGAGAGTGATTTGTGTTATGTTAAAATGAGGGAAAAACGTCCTTAATATATACCAATCCATGACCTTTTAATTACAAAATAGGTCATTAAAACAACCGACAAGGCTGACTACAAAATTTACACTCTTTTTACATTAAATTCTAGACAAATGACATAAAATGAGCAAAAGGTGGGACGTCAAGCCCTTCTGAGGGAGATGTTGGCCCTTTTTGGGCATATCCAACATCCATAAGTGAGACGTTAGCCCTTCTAGAGCTCCTCCAAGCTTCCACACGTGCCAATAACCTCAACACACTGCCACACGCTCAAGATAACGTCCAACTCTCCTAGGTGACGTCCTGTCCATCAAGGGGCAAACATTCCATCTGAAGTGGGTGATTCCCCCTAGGTCGGGCTCAGCCAAAGTGTCCTGGGTGGAACGTCCTTCTTTCTTCATGTGAAAAGGCTCATCATAATGTTGTCTTGTCTCTTCCATCCCAGCAACCATATGATGGGCTCTTCATCCCCATGGAGATCCGAGCTAATCATATCCCCATGTGTACCGGTCCACTGGTACCTATTCGTCGAGTATGGTCCTGCACATCAAAAACTTCGCCCTCCATGGGCTCATTAATCCTTGGGATCATAGCAATGTCAATCATATCTCATCATTAAATTTATCAAATACATGCATAAAACCCCTAGCAATCATCTAATAGCTCAAAGACATTACACTGACCTACTATACAAAGTTGAAAAAAGAAACAGAATGACCTATTGGGCCAGTATCCATAAGAAGAAGAAAGTTTCCAAAGAATATTATTCAAGCCATGTACATGAAGTGATATGGTATAAGGAAGTCCAGTCATAATGAAGACCAGGGGTAGGTATTGTCTGTGGGTTCCTTTGTAGGAGGCAAGTTGTACCTATCATTGATGCAGTTTTTTCCAAGCCCCTTATTGCCTTTAGTCTTTCCTTATTTATTTCAAGGTCTGACCAGACGACACTGCCTTGGCATGGTGACTAGAGCTGACAGTGTTACCCACTAGTATTTTCACAGAAATGATAAGGTTGGCTCATGATGAGACCCCCTTTCCCTTGGCCATGCAACCAAAGGTCATTGCCCTGGCGTGGTAACCAGATGATGGCAATGTCATACCGCTAGATACATATGAACATAATGGGTCGGCTCGTGATGAGACCTCCCATCCTCTTGGTTAGGTCTTTTTTTATTATTTTTCTTTGGGTCCCTTTTGTTTCTTATCAAGAAGCCTTTTATTTCCTTCTCAGGGATCCCTGGGCGAGGCATCTCTAGGTTTTATTCCCTATGGATTTTATCTTTTACCAGCTACTTTTACCTCCTGGGCCTTTAGCCCCTTCTTCCCACAGGACAAAGTGTAACCCTTCAAAGGTCATCTTAATGCCCGGACTAGGGGAATGGGATGGATGTATGGGAAATAAGATGTAAAATGATTGTATGGTGGGAGCGGACGATGGCTTTTCAAATCCCCCCTAGTGGCTAACCAAAACCCATGGATACAAGCTTGCTAGGGCACCCCGTTAATCCCCCAACAATGGTCAAGTGGGTTAGTGTAAGATCCAAGCAGTTTCTAGAAATGTAAGGAACCTGATGCATATATGAGAAAGTTATAATGATCAAACATGACACATACCATGATACCTGGACCAATTACCTCATGGAGCAAGAGCCTTCTCTGATGCAAGTCCAAGCCTATGGTGATGGATGTTGTTGTTGTTGACAGGACAAATCTGGTGAAGAAGAAGAAGGATGGCCCCTCCAGGGCCATGCTTAGGTCAATCCTGCTCTCGGTACTCCATGTCTAGGACCTGTGGGCCTCGAGACATGATCTCCTAGTTATCCCTAGAAATCATGGATAACAATTTCAATCTTCATTATGGTTGTGATGAGTGAGGTGCTCATTATCTAAGTGGGAAGGATGAATGATACTGAAAAAGTGAGGCAAAATCATTCTCACTCGATGTCTGAATAATCTTCTTTTAAGATGAATATAAAGGTGCATGTTATAAACATATTTAAATACTATGTCATGTTCGTATGGATGTACACCTTGAACAAAAGAAATCAAGTACAAATGATCATAATAAAAGAAAAATTGCTTTTCAAGGCAGAAGTGGCATTGTACATAATATTCATTCAAGGAATTCTACAGACACATCAAGTAGAACAAAGAGTCTAAATGGGCAAGGCACAGATCAAAATCCAACTTGGTTTCATATTGGCCGAGATATACTATTTTCAACAGACGAAGATGGGAGTGGATGTTGAAATACATGATACAAGTAATGCAAAGATTCAATAAACATGACTTTTGTAGTTCAGAAATTTATGAGACAAAACCAGAGCTATATATCATATTAGCTACAGTGCTTGATTCCAGAGTTAGAGCCATATTCTAGATAAGCAGACAAAAGTACAATGATCTAGTACCTAAGATCGAAGACCCAATATGAAGACTTAATTCCAAAAGAATCAACAAGATGGAAGAGTGAATTATCACCACTAAGTTGTTGAATATCTATACGTTTGGAGGTCCAAAGGTTTTTTAATGGGAATCTGTGATCTAGGAGGATCTAAGGAACACTCATAGAGGTCCAGGTGGATTTGGAATGCTCACAGAGGTCCTAAGGGATCCATAAATGCTCAAAATTCAACCATCTCAACATTTCCTGAAAATGACTTCATTGTATAGATCTCATTGTCAAATTTCCAATGATGAAAATGACAAGTCAAATGGAGATCGTATGCAAAATATATAAGTGGTCAAAGTTCAAGTCAACCCAGGTCAAAGTCAAAATTCAAAGGGGTAAAAGGACACATGTCATGTCCGTATAGTGACACGTGGCACGACCATACATGTGATGTGGCCACACCCCAAGGTGCCACATGGATTGATCATGAGTTGACTGGGCAGATGAGTTGGCAAGTTGTACCTCCAAGTTGACAAGTGGTTCAATTACATGATGAAACATGGCATTAGGTATCCAATGAGAAGCTGCCACATGGCAGATTCCCTTTGGCCTATATGGGTTATGTGTTGTAAAACTTTGGATTCAATAGGGTTTGACCCTATAACCTACATATCTCCAAAGTCTTAACAAAGCAGCATTACCAACATACCCTGCGTTATGACTTGATATATATATGGCTTATTATATATTTAAGTTTATATTATAAGTCAAATGGGATGCCAAAGGGCCGAGGGGAAAAGCACTTGAACCTTGGCCCTTGGACTTGATACATACCATATAACCAACAATTGTTCATGGAGGAGCTCAATGCATATAACCATATATTATCCATTTCAAAATCCGCACAAGAGTTTGTTTAAATGTTATGAACATAAATATACATATACCATAGATATTCATAACATAATAATTAATAAATAATAATTATTAATAATGAAAGGTCATGTCTCAAAGGACATGACTATTGGTAAAGCGCACCCCTGCGTGGGTATATAAATGAGCCCTCATTCTCAATTGTAATCATCTTATATATCTTATATCTTATCTTATCTTATCTATTCATATTTTATACATTATTCCTACATGGATTATTTTGTTATATTCCAAGTATTTTGGATAATTCTTGTGTGAGCGAACTTTGTTCGTCTCATTTGGTATCAGAGCTTCGTTTTCTAATCCCGGCATCAGACCTTGTCTGAATCGGCTTTTAGCCACACACAAAAATTTTCAGAGTTTCTCTGATTTGGTCTTTTGACCAACAATTGGCCTTTGGCCATTTAAAACTCGAAATTCAGTTGGAGAAGATTATTTTCCATTGAAAAAAATTCTGCTATAATTTTTAAAGTCCAAAAAAAATAAAATTAAATGATCAGAAATATTATATCTTCAATTAATAACAGGTTAACTGTTACAGTGGTTCAGAAGTCTATTGAAGAAATTATTCTGCCACAATCTATTAAAAACAAAAAACAAAAAAAACCGTAACCTTTTTCTTAAAACCCCCACAGACCCATAACCCTCCTAATACCGCACCCCCACAAACCCCCTGCCATCTCACATCCCCGAAGACCCCCTGTATCTCACCCCTACCCCACTTTTGTCTCCCACTCACCTGACCCTCCCCTCAAATCCCGTAACCCCCCACAGTCCTGTATCCTTCCTAAACCCCCCACCCCTCTAAAAATTCCACGCCCTCACACTACCCACTCCCCTGTAGACCTTTCCCCGACACATACCCGCACTCCCACACACCGACACACCCACCTCGACCCCACTTCCGTCTCCCACGGATCCCCAGATTCCATTCCTTGCACAATTTTCGTGACCATTCCAACACTTACCACGTAACCCCCATAACCACACCCGTCCCCTCACCTTACACCCCCACTCCACAGCTCCTATATACGACCCCGACAATCCCATTCCCGCAAACCCTCTCTCACCATTCTAGCCACCACCTCATCTTTTCCCCGTCCCCCATACCTCGTTTAAAATTGTTTTTCTCAACCGGCGTACCCCCACCTCATTACTATTTGACTTAAATTAAATTAATATTATTATTAATCTATATTATAATGATTATAATTATAATTATAATTATAATAATACATATATAACAATAATTATATTAATATATAAAAAAAAGAGGAGTGTTCTTAAAAGTTATCTAAAGTTGGAAATATATATATATATGTACTAGGTATGAAACTCCCACTTTTTTCAATAAATAAATGATGTAATATAATATATATTACATCATTTATTTATTGAAAAAAGTGGGAGTTTCATACCTAGTACATCCAATTTAATTATCGAAGGGATATATAATCTCCATAATCAAAGTATTATTTATCGTAAAATTGCAACGAAAAATAAAATGGAGTCTAAAATGATTAATGTAAGATTTTCTTATGAAGGTTGTCGCACTTCATGTTTCGGGTTATTTACATTAAAGGGAAGTATTCAAGGGAAAGACGTTAACATCGTTGTCAACATGACCCAGGATGAGAATTCTATTAATATTAATTTGGCCAATCAATTATTTATTTTGGAGCATAGCATAAGTGAATAGACATATTTTTTGCAAGAGACAATATAAAATTAAAGATGTGCAAGTAACAATTGATGATTATGAATATATATATCTCAATTCAATGTTACAACTATGTTTCAAGAAGAGATTGCCATCATTCTCAGGTTACATTGGTTAAGAAAACTAGAAACCTTCATTTTAAACACGGAAAAAAAGTTTGTGACTTTTCCTTGTAAAAAGAAGATGATGACTCTTCAAGACATTACTATGAGGTCAAAATCGATAACACCTTCATCAAAAGACTTTAAATATATCTCGAAGGTGATCCTTCTAGATAATCATAACTTGATATCAAAGATGCAAAAATAATATGATGAAGTTATTGCTGATAAAAACCAAGAAATATCTCGCTTAAAAAATCATAGTGAAAAACTACTTAAATTAAGAAGTCAAGGGACACAAAACAACGTGTCTAGGAGTTGGAGAAAGAGAATCAAGATCTTGGGAAGAAATTATCAGGAAAAGATGAAGAATCTTCTCGTTTGAAAAACCTTACTCAAAATTTTCTTGAAGAAATAAAAAAGATGAAAGATGAAAAGCCCGAGAATCAAAATATTATAAATAAAGTCGGAAAATTAGAAGATGAAGAACTTTCACGCCTAAGGGTTCATAATCAAGATTTATTAACTCAGATTAAAAATTTGAAGCATGATAAGAATACCTTACAAGAAAATCTAGATCGCAACACATCATTAGTTGATAAGGAAAAAATGAAAGGCCCAATCAACCTTACAACTCAAAAGGAGGAAAATCCAGCTGATGTACAAATGTTTTCAAATGTCGAGGTACAAACAAACCAGAAATATCAAGAAGACTCAATTCCAAAATTTAATCAACAAAAATCTACAAGTATATGAAGTAAGGATCAAGTTACAAGGATGCCTTATCAACATCCTAATCACAAAAATCGATACTTTATCCAATCCTTGTATCAACAGAAACAAATGACCAGTAGGTCGAAGAATATTACTTCCACTACAAGTGATGTTCAAAGTAGAAGTTATCATGGGAGTCAAAATACATCAAGTTCTTTCCAAGAACCCTATAAACACCCAATTCCACAGAAGATCAAATTAGGGTGGGCATACTCCTTTACAACTCGACAGTTCTGCTCAACACTTAGAATATCTTATCGTCTCAGGTCCTCAACGATTACTAACTCAATAATGAAGAAGCATGAGACAATAAATACAAGTTAGAGAAAGAGATAAGTCTTCCATAAAGTATGCTTTGAGGACAAGCATTTTTAAGGGGAAGGCAATGTTATGAACATAAATATACATATACCATAGATATTCATAACACAATAATTATTAAATAATAATTATTAATAATGAAAGGTCATGTCTCAAAGGACATGACTATTGGTAAAGGGCACCTCTGTGTGGGTATATAAACGAGCCCTCATTCTCAATTGTAATCATCTTATATATCTTATATCTTATCTTATCTTATCTATTCATATTTTATACATTATTCCTACATGGATTATTTTGTTATATTCCAAGTATTTTGGATAATTCTTGTGTGAGCGAACTTTGTTCGTCTCATTCAACTATATATACAGAACCATGCTCCAAAACCTATGCCATGATCTATGCCATATATCTGTTGGTTATAACAAATAAAACATTATATATTATGGTTGGTGGGGCTCGAACCCTCGACCTACTATATATATTATTAAATTTTAACCAACTCACCTATAGTTCCGATTTGGTTACAAAACCAACAAACAAAATATTTAATGTATGCCATAATTTTTGGATTTTGGTTAGAAGGGGTGCCCTATTTAATGGGCACACAACCCAATGTTGGACACACAATTTTTATGCAGGATTTGATCTCGTAATGCATGCCGAGAGTATGAAGGGTACGAGGCTACACCATAAAGCATGTTGGGGGTCCCCTTGACGAAATTTCAAGTATTTTATATCAATTTTTCACAATTGTTTCACCAGGAATTCAACGATGCACTTTGTTTTCTGCATTTGAGTAGTGTATTTTTGGAGTGTCTTCAAATTGTGTGTTTGTAAGCCTATATTGTAATGTAATTTTTAAATTTTGAGATGATGAAGAATAGTCATGCTATTTAAAAGGACTTTGAAGATGCAGTGATGTATGTCAATTACATGTGTATTTGAGTTCTTTTATTTTCTGTTGTATTATCTCATTTAGATTTCAAGTTATTCATTAGTTTATGGGTTTATGGATAAGTACAACATTCACATGATATTTTGCAAATAGTCAAGCGATATTCAATTTCCCAAATCTGGTCAAATTTTCATGTGTATTGACATCTAAGGATTCTTTGGTATGAATTAGTATCAAAGTTTTTTGGTATTTAAGGATCAATTTGGTATCAGAACTCATTTGGTATTTTCATATCATAGTGGCAGCCCCAAGTACCGCGATCTCTTTGATCTCTACAAAGCAGTGCATAAAGGTGATCTCTAAGACTAGGAGATTTGTCCTTTTTATGGTACAATCAAAAGGTGAATGAAATATAATTGCAACCACCAAAACCTCTACATGAGGTCTTTCTACACAACATAAGCAGATGGAAGAACACAAAGACATGTTTGCCTCACCTACTAGGGTTCTTTTTCACTATCAGGTAACCACTTAATATATTTGACACCAGGTGCTCCTCTACCTAATGAACCTATATATAGGCACTCTATTTTGGAGAATGAAGAAATCAAATCCATATCTAAGAGCTAATTTTGAAGGGCCACATTAGACCAATCTCCTCACCTCTCAAGAGTCCAATTGTTCTGGTTCAGAAGAAGGATGGGGCATGGTGACTTTGTATTGATTACATATCCCTAGACAATATTACAATCAAGAACTAGTACCCAATCCCCTTAAGGTTAGTAAGACAACCTTAAATTATAAATAAGGTCTCTTCGAGTGGTTGGTCATGCCTTTCGACTTCAATAATTCCCCAACAAAATTCAAGTGGATGATGGATGATATATTGTGGCCATTCACAAACTCCTTTATGTTTGTATATCTGGATGACATCCTCATATTTGGTAAAACTTGGGAGGAACATTTGAAGCATGTTCAATAGGTCTCGGGCACCCTGCAACAACACAAGTTATATGCCAATTTAAAGAAGTGTTCCTTCAACATGTAGCAAATTCAATATTTGGGATAAATCATAGATGAGAAAGGTGTGCATGTGGATCCAACCAAGATCCAAGTCATTCATGATTGTCCAGCCTTAAAGACACTAACTTATCTCCACAATTTCTTGGGCCTCGCCAAATTATACCACATGTTTGTGTTGGGATTCTCTCATATCGTTTGGGCCCTAATCCAGGTGACCAAGAGTGGAGCCAAGGCTAAGTTTGTTTAGGCTACGTCAAAAAAAAAACCATTCAAGGATTTGAATTTCTACCTCTACTCAACACCATTCCTTATTCTGCCAGACCCACAACAACCATTTGATATTGATACAAATGATTTAGATTATTCTATTGGTGCAATCCTCACTTAACATGGGCATATGATGACCTATAACAATGAAACACTATATGATTTTGTTCACATATACCCCACCTATGAAAAATATATGTATTCCATTGTTTAGGCATGTCGATAGTGGAAGAATTGCATTATGGGAAAGGAAATGATCATCCACATTGATCATAGGCCTTTGCAATTCATGTAGACACAAGGAAAGTTACAGAATGAACACCATAAGAAGTGGTCCATGTACCTGCAATAATTCCTCTTAAACTTTAAGTACAAAAAAGGTAGCACCAACCATGTTTCAAACTATCTCAGTTGACCCCTGATTGTTGCACTAACCACAATTCTTAAATCTTGTGGGAATGAGACCTATGGGTGGCCATAATTATACAACAATGAATCTAACTTTGCTGCCACCTATCAGAAATTGATCACATGAAAACCTATTCCATATTTTCATCTTCAGGATGGAATACTATGCCATCTAATCCATCTCTGTATTCCTTAAAGTGAGTTGCAAAGTTGATTTTGGAAGCTCATTACAGTCGGGTGGAAGGACAGTTTGGCATGTAAAAACCAGTGGTAGTACTGCAATTTATTTTTTATTTGCTGAAGCTTCGACAAGATGTCAACAAGTATATCATATTTTTCATTTCCTACACCATTTCCAATCCCACCATTAAGAAACAAGGGATATACACCCCTCTTCCTACTCCTAATAGGCATTGGGAGTCCATTTCTATGGATTACATGTTTTTTCTACCTTCAACCAAGCATGGT
This sequence comes from Picea engelmannii, assembly GCA_009831015.1. NCBI lineage: Eukaryota > Viridiplantae > Streptophyta > Pinopsida > Pinales > Pinaceae > Picea > Picea engelmannii. Next base: position 111,773 of record ML800498.1, read on the forward strand.
AGAGACTGTATCTTTGTGGTCATTGATCGATTCTCTAAGATGCTAGTTTTGACACCTTAGAAGAAGAGTATCCCAATTGGGGCCACTTCTAAGCTCTCCTTTGAGTGTTTTTAGGTTCATTTTCGGCTCCTAAGGACCATTATTTCAAATCGAGACAATATGTTCCTGATTACTTTCTATTATAGTTTGTTAAGAACCTGAATAGATCTACAAATATAATCACCACAAATATTGAATACACAATAGATCCACAGAGAAATATAGAAGAAACCACACTTTATTATTACCAAACCCTTGAGGTAGGTCAACACCATACAATGGATCTTATTATGGAAGGGATCCTCTCTTTTTCACTTGCCTCTTCGAGGGGGAATCCTCCTATTGAGCTACATATCACAATACAATACTCTCTTCATGTCCCATTACGTTGCCTGAACCTCTTTATATAGTGCTACCATCACCTAAGAAAATTCTAGAGGAGGAATCTTTTAGAAGTAGAACCTTCTAAGAAGTCCTCTTACATTTATTATATCTAACTACCCATTTATTATATCTAACTACCATAGTGGGCCTTATTTAATAATATAGTGGACCTAGTCCACCTTACATTGAATGAACTACACTATTATCACTATGGGCCCTCTAGGCCCCCACTACTACCTCTCTAGCTACCTAACATTCCATCCCCCTTATGAAAGTTTTGTCCTCAACGCTTGATGTAAAACCATATACCAGGGTCCCATGGATAATTGTGGACCATAATGATGAAGAAGACTGGAGAACCAAGGTCCCATGTAGAAAGGAATGTTAGGTAGCTAGAGAGGTAGTTGGGGGGGGCATAGGGCCCATAGTGATAATATTGGAGGATATTCAATGTAAGGTGGACTAGTTCCACTATATTATTAAATAAGGCCCAGTATGGTAGTTAGATATAATAAATGGGTAGTTATATATAATAAATGTATGAGGACTTCTTAGAAGGTTCTACTTCTAGAAGATTCCTCCTCTAGAATGTTCTTAGGTGATGGTAGCACTATATAAAGAGGTTCAAGAAATGTAATGGGACATGAAAAGAGTATTTTATTATGAGATATAGTTCTATAGGAGGATTCCCCCTCGAAGAGGCAAGTGAACAAGAGAGGATCCATTGTATGGTGTTGCCCTACCTCAAGGGTTTGGTAATAATAAAGTGCGGTTTATTCTATATTTCTCTGTGGATCTATTGTATATTTAATATTTGTGGTGATTATATTTGTAGATATATTCAATTTATTAACAATTGGTATCATAACACTTTCCTTGGCAGACATTATGGGCAAATATGTTTTATTTTTCGGAGAAGAAAAAAAAGGGCCGCGACATTCCATAATTTTTTGGTATATTTATGTCAAATGTTTTTAGAAACAGGTTGTAGATCTGAGTTCCTCTCATAAAAAAACCAAATTTGAAAAAACAAATCGTTCGAAACAGAGTCCGGGAAGTCAATATATTAAAGTTTTAAAATCTGCAATTTTTCAGGGTTTTACCACGGATGACGATGCGATCTTTTTATTTATTTCTGTAGCATATGGAGGCCTAATTTTCCCAAAAACATTACATATCTGATTTCATCTCACAATTTCACCCAATTTAAAAAACAAAATCATCCGAAACAGAGTCCGGGAACTGAAGTTATGAGCATTTTAAATTCAACAGTTTTTCAGGGTTTTTTCGGAAAACGCCACGATTTTCTGCAGTAATTTGTTGTTCTATTTTTCATGTTTTTTCATGACAGCGGCGTGACTGCAGATTTCATAGGGTGATCAGATGGCTATTTCTTCTCAAACCCTCAAATAAATTCTACATATTACTGAAGCATTCAAAGCCCAATTTTGTGGCACATTGCATGACATATTGCATGACCTTGTAGATGGCCTCAATGATAGTTTTTGTAGTATTCAAGATTCATTGGATAGCATGCAGGAGAGATTTATTATGGAAAACATCATGGATGAATATACTCAAGAAACATATTATTGGTATGATTTTGAGGTCGATTGTGATGATTGGTATATGGATAATTTTCATTTCTAGGATGACAACCACTTCCATATTTTATTTGATGACTCTACTCCACCTTCTGTAGAGCACATCAATGTGACACATCAACATCTAGTTATGATTACCAGTGTCTAGTATGCATATTATACAACAATATTTTTCCTTCCAGATTCATCTTTGACCCTTTCCCACTATGTAGATGGATATTCTTATTTGGATCCACATGATAGGTGTCAGTATTGGGAACATGAGAAATTGGACATGAGACCCTGGTTTACAATGGAAGTTGGACTACTTCAGCATGGTGGCTTCCATGTCTCAATGGGATGGTTCTCTAGTCTACTTCAGCACTATGGTCCACAATTATCCATGGGACCCTGGTATATGGTTGTACATCAAGCGTTGAGGACAACGCTTTCATAAAAGGGATGGAATGTTAGGTAGCTAGAGAGGTAGTGGGGGGGGGCATAGGGCCCATAGTGATAATATTGGAGGCCATTCAATGTAAAGTGGAATAGGTCCACTATATTATTAAATAAGGTCCAATATGGTAGTTAGATATAATAAATGTAAGAGGACTTCTTAGAAGGTTCTACCTCTAGAAGATTCATCCTCTAGAATGTTCTTATGTGATGGTAACACTATATAAAGCGGTTCAAGCAATGTAATAGGACATGAAGAGAATTATTGTATTGTGATATGTAGCTCAATAGGAGGATGCCCTCTCAAAGAGGCAAGTGAACAAGAGATGATCCCTTCCATAATAGGATCCATTGTATGGTGTTGCCCTACCTCAAGGGTTTCTATAATAAAGTTGTGGTTTTCTATGTTGTTCTCTGAATCTTTTTGGTATTTCTGTATGCAAGTATTTGGTTCTTAACATAGTCTATAGTCGATGATGGAAAACAAGATAACCAAATTGATTTCCTTTCACCCACAAACTGATGGAAAAACAAAGGTAGTCAACAAGATGATTGTTGATATTCCGAGGATGTACAATTCAAAACATCCACACACATGGAATGAGAGCCTTCCTTATGTTCAAAATAGCTACAGTATATCCCTCCACAACTCTATTTTCCACAACCCTTTTCATGTGTTCTTGGGCTTCCAACCATTGTCTCCCATTGACATAGATTTTCCCATTGTAACTACATAGGAAGAGTCCTTCCATGCTCTGAATGAGGGCAATCGAGAAACCACATTTGTTGACTGAATCCAACACATCCAACAACAAGTTCATGATATTTTAGAGAAATCCAACGTCAAGTAAAATAAATGCCATGATCAACATTGGGTGCCACACAAGTTTCAGGTGGGATATAAGGTATGGTTGCATTTGTATAAAGAGCGCCTTAAAAAACCCCATCAGAAGCTCCAACCACTTTGATATGGTCCTTACACCATCACAAAGGATATGGATGAGAATTATTTTGAATTAAGTATTCATGATTTCCTTGGCTTGCATGATCCAAGTGGATACTGGTTTCCACCCACCTATTTCACTAATTCAGAATGGTTCCACATCTTGGCAGTTTTTCTATAGTATTTTGGGTCCTAAACATTTGGAGCCATTTTGAGGCCCTAAACAATGTTTTTTTGGCATGTCCATACCTAGTATGTAGTTGGAGGCAGATAATGGGCCATTTAGAATGTGCACTTCTCATCTAGACCTTTCAAAGGGATATTGAGCACCCCAAATGGAGATAATATAAAAAATTTCCACCCTCGGGAAGTTGGCATATCAACTAACCACATCAAGGCTCATAAACCTTTTGGAATTTCATCTTCTGGGGTTAGGGTTTTGGATGTTTATGGTTTAATCATTGATGATTTGTGTTAAAAGGCCTTTTTTGGGATCTTTTTAATCAACATCTTGCGAATGTGTGTAGCCGACACATCTCTTTCTTTATGGATAAGCTACCACCATTCTAGCTAGTTTGTCTTCTTTGCATTTTACAATATTTTGTATTCCATTCATTAATATAATATGAATTTAACTCTATTACTATGTTTCCTGAAATATCTTTGTGTTTTTCCTTGTTATATATCTTCCTTCATGTCGTTCCCTACATATTTCAAATAAAAAAATATCATGTTAATGATTGGGCATTGAGACTTGGAAGAAATATGATTTTGTTACTGGTCAGAGCCTTTTCTACTCATGGAAGATGATCGCTTATGTTGTAACCTTGATATGTTCTCAACTTCTTAGTAACTATTCCAAGGCATCTAAAAACATACTTTATGCCACAATATGACTCGTGGACCAAAGGGGGATCCCTCATCAAATTCAATAAAGTTGAATACTTACTATCACTAAGAAAAAACTCATAACATTAAGCTCATGATGCCAGATTTAAAATGAATAAAGAAAAGGATAAAGAGGGTTAATGATAGAATGAAAATAGATTGGAATTGAAGATAGTAAACCCTCTTAGAATGAAGGCCTTTCCATTGGGCACGAAGTCTCATTCAACAAAGCACAAAATATGATAATGAAAGGTGGAGGAAAATGAAAAGAACAATAAATCTAAAATACAACAATGAGTATGGAAGTCTTTGTTGGTTTGAGATGAAGAAAATATACATACACCCTAGGATTTTATGGAAGTTTTTATCCCTCAATATGTTCCATGCTTTAATGGAACTATGCCGATGCACCCCAGGGGATAAGACCCAGAAAATATCTTAAAACCGTGTTGATTTACAATAGAAATTATGCAAAATTTTGGGTAAGTTTTTTTCTCTCTCTCTATAAAAATATCAGCCCTCAAACAATACCAGAATCAATGCCAAGACATTCAATGCAAAGAGGCATGTGCCCATGAGTGATTTAGACAGTTTGATTTAAGTTTGAGAAGGGGGTGGATTTAGAAGAAATACAAGATAGTCATGTGAGGCAGCTTTAAGTTGAATCTCATAGCCTACGAGAAAAATAATGTGTTGAGAAATTAATAATTCAACAATTTTGAAATGTATATCAGATCATTCAAATATGCATCAAACAACGAAAATTTTCATATACTTAAATCCATGGAGGTATCATCTGCACATTATTAAACAAATGAAAAAATGACATGAAGTGGTCATACATTCATGAAATCACTTCAACATAATAAGATAAACAACACGCGGTAACACTGCACATGTCATAAAACTTGTTGCTTGAGATTTTATTAATGGGGATATGATACAATAAGCCATGAAATGAGAGGGATGGATTTTACAAGAGGACATACAAAAAATAAGCACTGACTAAAGCATAATGTAGGGTACAGATCGCTTGCAACTTGTAGCCCTAAAAATTGGTTTGTTTCTGAGGGATCTTTGATCAGAAAGATCAGGTACAATATAATCTTCAATTCCCCAAAATGTTGACCTTACAAATGAGCTTCTTCTTCCGATTTATAGTTGTTTTACTTGAGGGAAAACCACTTGTTTAGACCAATACTACTTCTTGAAAATTGATTTCCGCTTGTTAGAATCTTGGTACCACCTCTGACATTCTAACTGCTTTCAACTTCTCAACTTCTCAATTGACTTTATCCATTTTAACTGGATAAAAATTTATTTTTACCCGCAAAGATGATGTGTTGGTGCTTGGTGGGGTGTGCACTCTTTGTCTGAATGAGCCTCTAGATGAGTCTTCTTAGTTGGCTCAATGGGTTCTTTTTCTATAGCGATGGGTCCGTTCAACCATGGAATGATTTTGGTTGTTGTTTGGTTGAAATTCCTCCCAATACCTTCCTCTCAGACCCCACCCTTTGTTGGTGCAGGGTATCGGTGACTAGAGCTTTGAATCTCCTACCTCAAGATATTGCCTCGGGTTGTCCAGTTGATACAACTGTAGGTTAGGTTAGACTCTTGAATGCCCTTTTGGTTTCCATGTTGTGCTAATGATACCAAAGAAGGAAATTATTTCCATAACAACACACATAACATCTTCTCCCCACATCTGTAGCCAAGATGGTTGATAATCCTCTCATGTGGAAGGGGTTTACATAGGTGGATCATCGTCTGCTATATTAGGCATCATGATCTTTGTATCAGTGGAACTAGACCATTTGCAGATTAGTTTTACCTTGGTCTCCTTACCCTTTCTTATTGAAACTTGACATGTTTCTTGTAAGACAACTGAGGGAGTGACATAACTATTCATGCCTATCCCAATCTAGTAATATTCGAGACATGAGTGAATGACACGTTAAGGAAAATTATTATTATCCTCTGATGGTTGCAGGCAGGGGCATGATGAGGGGAGAGGGATGGAAAAAATGATGTTATATATCATGTTACATTTCACATCCTTTCCAACAAAATTGGCAGGATGTCAGTGGATCTTCCCACTTGCCTGGAATCTTTTTCTCGTGCCTTTTTTTCCATGCCCACGTATTTTACCATATGGTTTGGAGCCTTTTAAATTTGAGGGAAATGCACGAAATTTGGATGATTTCATGCTGAGTTCATCATGAATAAGTGGACACATGGCATCTTTGGATTGGTCCATGTAGGTGCTAAAGTGTATTCCTGGGTTTGACATATGTATAGTTGAATCTAACATGGAGACTGAGAATAATGGTGGGTCTCGTTACCACATGTGGAAATCTATGACGGGATCAAAATACATATAACTGACCTATCAATCCTTTCCCCACTTCCTCAATATCTAGGTGGAATAACACGAAGTCTCCAAGTGGCACTAAGTGAACGATCAGATAGGCAGTGAGTTGGATGGTGTACAATCTTGGCAGGATTAGAATACCACTATCATGATCCTAAGGGAGAGGTTTTCCTTTCTGTGCTTTACCATTCAACACCTTTTGTTTTTTGACACATAGCAACCTAAAATCGTGGTCGCACCCCAATGTTGCGTTAAGTCCCAAACACTTTTCTGATGTAACATGTGTCCTCCATCATTGATCAGGCTCGCTTGAAACTGTTGGATGATCGGGTCTACACCTCCTTCTACACTTGTTTATTATACATTGATTATATGATGTGGCTTCATTTGGGTGAGGTATTGAACTTAATTTGGGTTATATAAGCACCTTTTATGCTTCTGATAAGTGCCCGAGTATTGAAACTGAGTCTTGGGACCTTAGGTCTTGGTTGGTTCACTGTAAATTTCTTTGCGTCCAACCATATGCCTTGATTCATTGATGTGTGATTTATGTAAGCTCTCTTTCTTTTGAATTTTGACCCCTTAGTCTCGATCATGGTGCATTCTAATGACTGGAACAAAACCGGTACTAACATCAGCTCTAGTAGGGAAAACATACCCCTGTGGTTTGCTAAGAACTGTAGACTAAGTTCCTTCTCTTGTTGGGTTATGGAGTCTGCATCAAAACAAATTATTCTTTGTGCACCTGAAAAAATGATTCGAGGGGTGAATTTTTTTTTCTCAATATCTTAAATTCAGAAACCCTAATTTATTACTTGCTTGAAATATGGTGAATGAAGTAAAATTAAAAATACATAATAGGAATGGAAAAAGATATATTTATGTATAAGGTGAGGAAGTTTGAAACATTCAGTACTGCAATAAATTCTTGAGGAACTTCCCATTGACGGGAGTCCAAAATACCTCACCATCCAATTGTGTTAGATCATATCTATTTGTATCTTGAACTTCAACAACCTGGAAGGTCCAAGCCAGAGGCTGTTGAATTTTCCATTATTTCCCTTTGCTTATCTTCTAGCAGAAGAATATATCTCCTATCATAAATATTCTCTCCTTGGATCTCTTATCAAATATTTATTTCATTCTTTCTTGATGAGCTTGAGATCTTATTTGAACTTGATCCCTTACTTGTTGTACTTCATTCAGTTGGATGATTCTCCTCTACATATCATCTAACTCCACCTCCTCGTCTTGCAAAAATTTCATTCCGAGAATACTGATTTGTATGTGAAATATAGATTACAACCCATATATCAACTGCAACAGAGACGTACCAAGAGACCTCTTGATGCTTACCCTGTCTGCCCAGACTACATATTTTAGGTGGGAATCCCAAGCTTTCTTGTTTTGGGACAACACTTTCTTGATTATATTTATGAGATTTTTGTTGGATGAATCAACCAAGCCATTTCCTTGTGGATAATATGCAGTGGAATGTCCTAGCTCTATGTTGTAACATTGAAAAAACTACAGTAATTTGACATATTTGAAAGCTTTGGAATTATCAGTTATAATATTCCCTAGGCATCTAAATCTTGATAGAATGTTCTCCTCTAGGAACTTGATGATGACCAAATTAGTTGTTGTCCTGGTGGGGATTGCCTCCACCCACTTAGTGAAGTAGTATGTGGCTATCAAGATCCATTTGTGATGCCCACTTGAATTTGGGTAGATTTCACCAATGAAATATAAGCCCCGCTGCTAGAAAGATGTTTTTGATTTAATAGGTTTGAGTGGGAGATGTTTCAATTTTTTTTCCATGCAAACATATGACTCTAGACAAGCCCTAACCATGCAATTTACATCAAAAAATAATGAGGGACAATAATAACCATCTCTAGGAGTTTGTATGCAGTGGCTCTATAGGCTTGATGACCTCCACATGTCCCTTTATGAAATTAATTGATAATCTCTTCAATATCTTCTTTCGTAAGTAAATTCAACAGTATTCCGACTAGGTCCTTCCAAAATAAATTTTCTCCCACGATGAATTACTTCACAACTTTGAGCTTGATGGACTTGTCCTTGGTTTTGTACCATAAGGGTGAGAAAATCAGGTGTTGAAGGTAGAAAATTATATCTTTGTACTAATCATATTCAACGAACTTGAGTCTTACTTCAGAAAATGGATCCTATACTTCATCTTCTCCTTGCCAATTTTCCATGATGTTTGTTGTCATAAGATTTAAATCAATAGTCTCACAATTTGATTCAACCATAATTTTACCCAACCCTTTTCCTTTTACCAACTTTATGGGTTTTATCTCCAAATCATACTCCTACATCTTGGCAATCTATTTTCCTCTTATTCCCTAACTGAAGGTTGTGTGATAATATCTTTAATAACATTGTTAGGTACATATGAAAACGTTTTGGAGTGAAAGATATAGTCTTTGAAGGCCTTCAATGATTTCACCAGGGCATATACTTGTTTCTCCAAGTTACCATATTTTAATTCCGAATCTCTCAAATATTTGTTGAAGAAGGCTATAGGTTGTTCCTGATTTTCATAATTTTTTTGCAACAAGACATCAACCACAGTGTTTTCAAAAGCAAAAGAAAACATGAAAAATTCCTTAGCATAATTTGGGCTGACTAAAACTAGTGATTTTCCCAATGCTTCTTTGATTGTGTGAAAATATTCTCTGGCCTCAGGGGTCCACTTTACTTCCTAATTTTTCTTTAACATGTTAGTGATATGCCTAACTATCTTATCAAAGTTGGGTACAAATATTATTAGGAAGTTGATTCTACCCAGGAAAGATTGTACTTATTTTCTGTTTCTTAGAATAGAAATATGCTTTATTGCTTCTACTCTCTCTGGGTCTATTTTTACCCCCTCTTTTGAAACTATATGGCCCAAAATCTTACCTTCATTCATGGAAAAGTAGGAATTCTTTGGGTTCAAAGACAAGACAAACTTTCTACACTTCATAAAGGTTTGATTTAGGTTCTTAGTGTGTTCCTTATATATCTTGGAGAAGATAGTCATGTCATCCAGATATATGACAATGAATCTATTGTTTTCTCCCACAAAGGCTATATCCATGGCCTACTGAAATGTAGCTCCTGAATTTATCAAACCAAGGGGAATTTTATCATACATGAAATTTCCCCATGAGGTTGTGAAGGATGGTTTTTCCTTATCATCAATATGCATTGATACCTGATTATATCCCGAGAAACCATCCATCATGGGAATTCTATTTTCTCCCACCACTTTCTGAAGTATATGATTCATTTTGGGTAGAGGATAATTTTCTTTTAGTGAGCATTTTTTTAGGTTTCTGAAGTCCACACAGAACCTTATCTCTCCACTCTTCTTCCTAAATGGAACCAAATTCACTACCCATTCAAAATATCTAAGGGGAATGATGATTTGAGCATCGAGTAACTTCCTCACCTCCTTTTCAATGGTTGGTAGCAACAATGGGTTGACTTGCCTTAACTTTTGCATAAAAGTCTTGGTACCAAGATTGAGTGGTAACTTGTGTTATATGATGTTGGTATGACCATTAGTCTTTAGATTTCATATTTCCATGCAAAGACATTCATTTATTCCTTGAAAAACTACAAGTATTCAACCTTGTTCTTGGGGGATATTTCTTTGGAAAATTTTATGAATTTTGGTTCCTTCTCTGTCTCGATGTTGTATTCTACAACATTATCATATTTGGGCATGACTGTAGACTTTGTGGGCACATCATTTATATAAAAAAGATGTTCTAGGGGAACCAATTCTTTAGGGATAAAATTATTCTTTAGTTGGAGGAGTTTGTGACCAACCATGTACTCATTGAACTCATAGGTCATTTGCATCTCTGCTTCAATCATAGTTTCCCCTTTTTCTTCATCATCCAAATCTACATGTGTGCTGTAAAATTCATCTATGACCTCTAGGAATATTTTGATCTGTTGATCATCTTCAAAAACTTTCCAGTACTTTGTATTATCAGGAATGGAAGTTTGTATTATCAGGAATAGAAGCTAGTATTATGGGGTTCCTTGTTTGATATCCACCTTTGATTTGTTGAACTACAAGTTACAAATCTCCAAGGGATACCAACTCAGTAATATGCATATTCCTTGCTGCTTCTAAACCCAAAATCAGGGTTTTGTATTCAACTACATTGTTGGTAGCTTCAAATTCCAATTTGTAGGACAAACAAATTTATTCTTTTTGGGGGGGAATGAGGACCACTCTAGATCCCACTCCTTCCTTTGAATATGATCCATCACACTACATTGTCCATATACCTTGGTTCTCTTGGGTAGGGCTCAAAACATGACTTATATGAGCAAAGGCGTATTGGTATTCTTCATTTACTGTGAGGATGCAACAACCTTGGTCTTCATCAACATCAAATATGGGGAAATTCACAGAGTTATTTTGGTCACTGACTACATAGGAAAACTTTGTTTCTCTGTATAATATTCTATTTTCTCCTCCAAATACTGGCATAGTGGCATAGGTCATGTCCATATGCATCACACCTCCTAGATTTCTAGCCCAATTTTTGGATAGAAACATCCCATAGTTTGAAAGTATATCCACTACCACAACATCCATAAGAATGCTATTGATAGGAAATTGAGCCAAAGTAACTACCATGTATTTAATCAGTCCACCACAATTCAATTTTTTGGCTTCAAAGGAGTAGTGATCGTGGTAAGGATTGGTTATTTCTAAACCCAACTTCTCCATTACTACCTTCGACATGAGATTATAAGATGCACGAGAGTTGAGCATACATTTATGTAGAATCTTGTCATGGATGTTCACGGTCACATAGAAAGGTAAAACATACTCCTCTTTGTCATCTATATGAGGACCAAATACTATAGTAGGAGACTCATCCTGTAAATTCATAGTGTTAGGTGGACTTGATGAGCTCTTTCCATGTATGACTTTTTCAATATTCTTGTGGTATGATGGAGTTTTATCCAATTCAACCAATGGGACATAGATCTTGATTCTAGAGAGCTCTTTCTCAAAATTGAAGGGTGAAACTAATTCCTCGGGTTCCTTTACCTCTTTTTCTATCTTTGAAGTTTCACCAACTTCTTTAGACTTGATAGTATTTTTTAGTTCTTTGAATTTATCCATAGAAAGACTTGGGATAAGCTTCTTAGGTTGTGCTTGGATGTCCTGGTTAAAATATCTTTGTCTAGGTATGATATCATACTTCATGTGAATTTTGGCCTATAGTGCATCAACAAACATCCTTTACTGAGCAAAAAACAATACTTCTTCATTGGATTCATTTTTGTGGGTTTGATTTTTAATGCTAAGAGAGTCTTTATAATCATTCCAAGTTAGGTGCATCATATTATTTTCCTCATGAAATAGTTGTATCACCTTTGGATTGTCAAGGTATCCTTCATCTATTTCTTCTTTTATTAGGTTATTCTGATCATTAGTTCGGACAGGAGGCTGAATGGGTTGCTCATAATTTCTTATTTCTCTCCTCATGAGTTGAGGATTAAAAGGCCTCCTAAAATGGTTAGGGTTCCTAGCCCCTCCTTTTTGAGGGAATTTGTTAGCATTGTGATTCTCCATTTCAAATCTAGACATCTTGTTAGTTATATTTATTATGAGTCTAGACATTTCATCCATTCGAGCCTCATGAAAATCCTTGGATGGGTTTAGAGGATCAAAGTATTCTATAATCTTCTTCTTGTATGCTTGATAACAATTTTTCTTTATTTTTCATGATGCAATTGTATTTCCCACAATGTCTATTACATCATCTTACATTATTAGCAACACGAGGGTCCGAGGATCTTCTTTCTCTTAATTCCATGGAATAATATGCATCAAAATCCCCAACATATGTAAACTTGGATACTTGTTGCAAAGGATTTATTTCTCTTGGAATATTTTTGTAAAGCTTGTTAAACCTTCTATTAATAAATTCAACAACAAAATCGTTTAGTTTCTTCTTGAGGGAGCTAAATTAATTTAGGTAATACAAGTTGTCCCTCTTCTCCCCCCACTACTTCATGAATGTAGATTCAAGAGCCTGCCAACTGTCAATAAAATCCGCGGGGAGTTATTTAAACTATTTACGAACATCTCCCTCTAGGGTTTGAAAAACAAACCTCATGAAGACATCTTCATGCTCCACAAATAGGTTATCAATGAAATTTTGGAAGGATGTTATGTGCTCTTCAATAGAAAGGGTCGATTCACCATTGTATTTGGGTAATAGTTTTTATCACCAAAACATTGCTCAGAAAAATACAGACAATGGATGAAAAACCCAACACAACATACTAACAATAATGATGGAAGGATAACATTCACTTTGGAAAGATACCCACAAAAATATGCAAAAAAAAGATCCAGAATTTTCACACACATTCAACAAAGACAACGCATGCACATCTGCGTGGGCTAACACAACGTAAAATGCATACAGTGTGTGGTCCACGCGACTGACAATCAGGAAACCCGCGTGGATGCGGAAATGACGCATTGATGATTTTGGTTGGGCATCAACCACTTCTGGGCTGAAGTAGATCTCTACCATACCCCAAAATATCCCTAAAATTCTTCCTTGGGATCACTGAAAGGGATGGGAGGTACCTCCAAAGGCCTCCCATTCACACTTGTAACTAGTTGAAAAATATATTTCCATCCTCCTATAAATAGAGGATCATTGTATGCAAAAAAGAAGAAGAATCCATAGCATTGTTATGTTGTTCAAATTCTCTTGGAGAAACCCATCTTTCCCTTGAGCCATAAGTTTGAGAAAGTGTAGCATACATCTAGATTTACACCTCTTGTGAAGCTAAGCCTTGGTTATTTTTCAACATTGTATACTCACCATTGGAGAGTTATAGCTCTAGTGTTTTTGAGGGATCAAAGGACCCTACCGCAGGAGGAATATGGGATTCATTGTCCCATATTTCTCCTCTTGGTGAACTCAATTCGAAGATTCATTTCTATTGGGTAACCATTTCGTGTGTTCAATTTCATGAATCACTTATTTATGTTAGTTTATTTTGTTTCTCATTCTTAGTTTCTATTTTCTTGCTTTGTATTTTTTTTTCTAACTTGCAGGTCCGCTAACTTGCTAACCATATTTCTATTATGCCCTGTTAGCTTACCACGGTAGTTAAGGGACTCTCTTTTGCTCACTCTTGTGACAAAAGAACCCAAGCAAATTGGCGACCATACTAGGGACTGAAATCCAAATTCCGCCTCAAGTAGGATATTAGAGTTGTTATTCTCACTTTCTAATGTTTGCAGGGTCCAAAACCGACCTTCCCTTCCCTTCAGACACTTCAATTCAACCCTGTGTTGGTTGAATTCATTTTAAAATTGTCGTTCTAACATTTATCTGCATGTTCACGAGTTCAAAAAGAATAGAGGCGTTGATCGCGTAGAACCACATGGTTTTTTTTTACTAGAAAATACACGCGGACTGTGCGAATGTCGGGTCCAAACCCGCACGGATCAGCGCGACTGCAAATTTATTTTTTATTTTTTAATTTATTTCAGCACTTTGTAAAGTAGAAGAGTGATACTTGATATTCTTTCTTGCATAGATAATTATCTACACTAGGCACTTAAATGGGTAAAAATAACCATAATATATTTCCTTTTTGTTTCCACATGGATGGCCTATTATAGCATTTGAACTCTTGAGTTAAGTTTTTTCTTTTACAAATCATCAACTAATCAGAAATAGGAGATTATTTTGCTAATCTTGGAGTATGATATTTCCTTGCACCTTTGTGTGATATTGGAAATCAGAAAAAAATGATTACTTAAGAAACATCCATCTCCCTTTAAAAATCAATCATTTTAGGAGAGGCCAATACCTCATAGTTTGCTCATTTTTTTTTGCAACTAAATAAATCATTTTAGGAGAGGCCAATACCTCTTAGTTTTCTCATTTTTTTCAACTCAATCAATAATTTTAGGGGAGACCAATACCTATTTAGTTTTCTTTGTTGAAAGATAATCTAAAAGGTTTGTAAGGGACCATACATGCCCACATGTGCACAATCTTAGGATAGTTTCAATTTTCTAGAGAAAACAACCTAGGAAGTTTAAAGAGCATTGTAAGGACCCATACATGCCCACATGTTCACAATATAGGAATACTTTCAAAGATTTATTAGATTAGAAAACATCCTTGGGAGATTAAATCTCATAAGTAAGGACCCACATGTCCACCATTCTAGTTACTTGTGGTTTTTCAATTTCAGCAAGGATTGTTTGTGAAACATAGTAAGTTAGAAGTAAGGAACCATTGTAAAGGACCAAGCAATGTCCACATGCCAAAATTTGCTCACTTAACTTATTAAAAATTCATCACTCACTATCACTTCTTGCACACATCTTCACATATCCAAGAGGTATTTTTTAGAGACTTGAGACCATAGTATGCTCTTTTCCTTTCTCCCATAAGTGATCTGGGAGAATCAAAAGAGACTCACTTGTTTGACAAAATATTTTTATCACACCACTCTTAATCAATGAATTTGGTCCATGACCCCAACTTCATAGCCTACTCAGACATTATAAAAGAAACCATAATCAACCCACTTTCTAACCTCCACAAGAGGAACACACAAGAATTTGGTAGTCTAAGTTACGATTTTGGGGACATGAATCCAAATAACTACCCATCATCATTTCTCACTTGAAACTTAGAAAGTTGTGAATTAGGGTACCAAAATCCTCCAAATCAAGCACTCCTACACCATAAGGTAGGGAGACACTCGTGAAGGGTCGAAGGCCAAGGTCCAGTTGTTTTGTGCGTGCCTCCTTGGGTCACCCTACCCTTGGAAAGCATATAGCTTATGATTGATTTATGAGGCTAAAAATCTAAATGTCGTGCTTGATCGAGGTAACTTAGTGGTCAATTCTAGGTTGTATCTACCCAAGTGGCAGTTGTGGGATGCAATTACACCTTAATCAGATTTTGAATGGCTTTTAGGAAATATCACCAGTCCTTTTGGGATATGCACCCTTCACCCCTCATTATAATTGATTATTCATACCTTCACTAGCTCCTCTTCTGGTGGATTCATTCCCCATTGTTGAGTGATTTTGGAAGGCCCAATGATTTTTGAGAAGAAGGATGCTAGGTCTATTAGGACACATGCATTTTATTTTATTCTCCCATGTGGATAAAACCCCAAACCATCTTACATTGTTACTTGTTTATGTATGATTACCATTGATTGATCACATATAAATTTCAAAACATTGTTGAGATAGTCCACATTTACTGAAGCACTTGTTCATTTATTCGTCTCACTACCACTTGCACACATATAGATATATTCCAGAACCATAGGGGAACCACAACATCCCCATCGTTCTAGACATCTGAAAAACCTCCACCCAATCTTGGGAGGTGTTCCCAATTTGGCTCACACATTAGTACAACGACCACACACACTAGTGAGTGTCACTGTTTTAGGATTATCTTTGCTTGGGTCCACCTCCCTAGGCACCACCATCCAGAACAATCCACCCATATAGTAACCCTTCCTCTTTAGTAATTGGATCTCCAACCATCAACCATCATGGAAGGACCAAAAAACCTACCATATATGCCCCCATCCTCTTCTTCCCAGTTAGGGAAAACTTGCCCCCCCTCTCCTAGTTAAATTGACCATCCATCACACATTAAGGAGTAAGAAGAGAAACACCTAATATTAGTTCCCATGGCATGGGGGAAATGCTTGTACAGACGGGGGAACTCATAATGCCCACCAGAACTACAATCAAACCAATAATAAATATACCACCCATACATGGACTAATCAACCTCGCCCATTTTGTGAGCTCTATGGTCACCCAACCCACTAGTTCCCTGAACTCACTCCATATCTAGTCCAAGTAGTTTGTTTGGAGCATATGCAGCACAATAAACTTAGTGTTACTCCTTACACCACTTCGACATTCCCCCTCCCCCAACATGCACCTCTTACTCCATCAGGTAAGGTTCCATGCACCTTGACATCATTTGTTACCCATCATATGGGTAATGTGATAAAATATAGACATGAACAACAAGATAGTGGAAAAGGCTCACTAGCCAACTCATTTGTATTCACACCAATGTTACGTATTTATAGTACAATGGATGATGCCACCTCATAGAGATATTTTCTCTAGATCCTAAAATCATGCATGATGATGGCTAGGAAATATTAACTAACTCATTAGTCATCACTCGAGGATATTGTTGGCGCAAGTTTGATCATACCAGGGTCCTTCTCAGGTTACCAACAAAAGGTACCGAGTAGTCTAGAGCGCTGGAATTTTCATCTTCTCCAAAGAGAAGAAGTCTCACCCGAAGTGTTGTTGAGACAAAAAGATAGGGAAGGGTAGGGAAAATACTTAGGAGGATCCACAGAACCTTCAGGACTCATCCTGATCTTGTGAAAGAGATATAAATAGTGTTGAATATTATGTATGCAAGAATCAGACCTACTTATGTTGAGAACCAAAATTTAAACATAGAACCATTCAAGTAGAAATTATAGACCATAAATAAGTACTATAATGCATAATTAAACACACAGAGACACCATATTTTGAAAATTTAGGTCCTTCATATTAGCTTCAGAATCTTCCTTTAGTTACAAACTTAGAAATACACATTAACTCTCTGTACAGACTCTTGACTTTGGACTCATGTCCCAGAGCTCCAATTCTCAGACAGATAGATCAATTACATTAAAGAATCAAGACTTTGCTTGACTCGACTTACAATAACCAACAACTAAGAGCTCAACTGACTAACAACAACAACACCAACCCTTTCACAATTATGTTCAACCCTATATATATCTAGGTTGTGTCTTCCATCTCAGCTTGCACACTTCCTTGTTGCGCTGAACAACCTTCCAAATATTCAGCTAGGCTTCGACAACCTTCCAAATATTCAGCTAGGCTTCGACAAGTCTTTCATGCACTCTCTCCAGTTTGCGTTCAACCTGGATTTTGTCATGTACTTCATGTGTCCTGCATGTTTGTGCGACGAGCTCTTCCTTCCTTATGACCTCGAAAGACCTCTTGGCCTCCTGGAGCCTTTTCTCTAATTGATTAGTTGACGCTCTAATCAGTCCAAAAAAGTGCGTCACTGGCCACTGTACTAGGTCAGTGGATGAAGGAGATGTGTCTCTGGGTGCTTGTGTCTGCAGTGGAATTCCACTGGCCGTCGAATGCTCCGAGCGATTCTCTACCTCCTCCTCTGTTGGTGGTCCTGGTGCGAGCCTCAAATTTAGCTCTGAGGGAAAAAGAGTAAGAACCTTTTTTGTGGCTATGAATAGTTGCATATGTTTTGCGCATTGCTGAGGGTTCTATAGAACCCACTCCATCTGTTCTCTGTTCTCGTTCGGATGTCACACTCTGCCCAGTTGTTGATTCTAGTTCTTTCTGAGCATCTGGTATGTCCTGCTCTTTTGTTGCATCTGCTTCATGCATTTTTATTTCTTGGGCACCCTCACCCTCGGTCGGTGAGGTGATTTGTTGGTTTCTTTGGGATTCCATCTCTTTTACACTTTGGGTGTCTTTTCCTTGCATCGAAGGCTTAGGATGTTGTTCCTTGATTTATGGATTCAGATCATTCAACTTCATGCTCTTCTCTAGTACTTTGGGGTTTGGACCAGAAAATTTTGGTCTCATATTAGGTGACTCTTATGTTATTTATGGGAGTCCTCGCTTTGATTTCTCTGGATGATCGAGATGCATCGGCTCTGGGTTTGTGGTCTGGGGTGGACTGGTGATTTCTTGGGTTAGCGACTAGGGTGGTGGTGGTGATGGAGGGTGCTCAATGACAAATGTGGATGGAAATGTTTTAGTCTCAAGGTCATCATGAATGTGGATGATAGTGTTGGCTTTGATCGCTGAACAGGTGTGGGGAGCAGATGATGCAAGGGGTTGGGGGTTCAAAGGTTTGTTTGGCGAGACCCCAATTCTGGGCCTCTTCATCGATGGTTTGGTACCGAACATAGTGCTCAGGATCTAGTTAACATCCTCACCTAAAAACATGGCATTGGATGACAGCTGATAGATGGACAGTATTTTCTTCTGCTCCAATTGTTTCATCTCTTCTTCCTCCTCGAAATCTGATTATGCTGGAGCTTCTGGCTTCTGTGATGCTGGACCTGAGCTTGGTCCGACTTCTTCTTCTTTGTTTGTATTCTTCAGCAGCTTTGAATGAAGAAT
This sequence comes from Picea engelmannii, assembly GCA_009831015.1. Classification (NCBI taxonomy): domain Eukaryota; kingdom Viridiplantae; phylum Streptophyta; class Pinopsida; order Pinales; family Pinaceae; genus Picea; species Picea engelmannii. The sequence continues at coordinate 130,699 of ML800498.1, forward strand.
ATAATGCATTCCTGACTTGTGCAGGCTGTGTTAGACTCCTGGACATGACATGACTTCCTTGTCTACGGCCTCGCTTTCCATATATAATGACATCATCTTTGTATCAAAATATTCCCTACTAACATGTCTCAGCCAAACAAATGTGTTGTGTCGGTTCATGCTAAAGGAAATGTTTTGTGTATTGTATTTGAGGAGCTCCTGCAGAATATGTAGTCTCTGTGTTGTGTCTATCAGACTGTTGTACCATTTAGAAAATGTTGTGGTTTTGAAGGATGTATTCTCTGAATCCGGCCTTGACTGCCATGGATCAAACATCTTCGCCATGTGGCCCTTATCTGGTAGCACGGGTGGCCTTTTGATGGGTGGATTCCATTTGAACATTGCAAATTACATGAGTAGATATCCATAAGTGAAGGTTCCTCCCTTCTCCTATGCTTCCTCGCATGCTACTAGTAGTTCCTCCAAAAGGTAACTACACCAATTGAACACAACGTCATTGGTGCAAAAGTTTGATACTGATAATGCATCTAGTGTGCATTCACCTTTGTAGTATGATCTTATAACCTTGTTGGATATGATGTAACATCCAGTCCAAACTGTCTCTAGTAGTATGGGTTCAATTACTGTTGTGTTTCCCCCCCTCTTTGTGTTGAATTTCTCATACAGGTTGAGCTCGCCTTTCTTTTTTCCATGCTTACCAGGACCCTGGTATCCTTTCGACACACATTCTCCTTTGAAGGATAGTTCCGTAAGCTGGTGGATGTCTTCAACATGGATTGGATATCTCTTATCCAACCAGAGACTTATGTCGTTCACCCTACTTATCAAAAATTGTGTGCACCATGCAACCTCACCAGTGGTACTAAATGCTAGTAGGTCTCTAAGGTTCATGGTGGTCGAATTGAATAAGTTGATAGAGTCTGGTTTTGGCACAAATTGCATCCCTCTGAGTTCGTCTGGGGCCATCTCCCAAAATACATATGTGTTCATTTGGGGGAACAAAACCGAATTTGTTAGGTCAAGATCAAGGAGCTTAACATGCTCCACCTTCACTTTTATATCTCCCACGACCTCGACTCGTGGGTCATAGGGCTCATCTGGTACTACTTATTTAGACATAACACTTCATCTTGCTCTGGATCTTGGCATTCACACTTTTGTGGCAAGATAAATACGAAGGTCACAACTATGGATTTCACACTTGTACAGACTAGTTCGCTCTACTAAATTTAGAAATGGATAAGTTCTTTGAAAACTATAGGTTCTTGGGTGAGTTCTCAGGACCTTATACTTGGCTTAATGGGCAAGTTTTAGCAATAACTATTGTTCATTATGACTGTATGGACGCAACTGGATCTGGGTTTTCCGATGGGACGATTTAATGAGGTAAATCCTATTGGGCATTTTTGGCATTTACTTACTTGGGTGAGTGGAATAGGGACGTGGTCGATTTAAGACCTTTCTGTTTGACGGGTGGGTATCTTAGCATGAACTCCGATGGCATCTTGGCATATCATGACTTTATGGATTAATTGTCTTCAGGTGGGGTACCGTAATATAAATAACGACTGTGACTAGATCAGGTTCGTGCAGCACATGACTCAGATCATATTTGGATTCATTCTCCCTCCGACCACAAAGGAGGTCCCTGACATATTAATGAGTTATTAGTTCTGTATCAAACAATTTTTAAACAGATAATGAACTAGGTGTCATGGCGCAACACTGCACACATCGACTTTATTAACTGAATTTACAAAAATTTCAGAAAACTCAAATCTAACTATTATACAAGATCCTTTGGATTAGAGAGACAATCTCTCTTTCTTAGTTTTGAGACAAGTAGGGCTTTAGGCAAGCGCCATTCACCCATCCTGTCCAAAACACACCATCTAGATGTGTGAATATGACTGCTCCTGAGGGTCATATCTCCGCAATTATGAATGGTCCCAACCAGTGCATGCACAGCTTGCTAGGGTGCTTCATGTACCGACTATCGTAGAGTAGAACCTTGTCTCCTTATTTAAATACTTTGGTCTTAATGTGCTTGTCGTGCCAAGATTTTTGTCTTGATTTCTCGACTGACTGATGGTAGTCTGCTAGAAATAGGTCTCCTTGAGTTCTTGTAACTCTGTAAGTATCTGCGCAATGGATTCCTCTTCTGACATATGTGTGATTTGTGCAATATACAAGCTTGGAGTGATGAATTATGCAGGCACCACTACCTCTTTCCCATAAACTAACTAGAGCAATGTGTACCTGTGGAGTTTCTTTGTGGTTGTCCTGTATGCCCATAGTACTTTTGTGACTCTGTCATCCGAATCTTCTCGATTTGTGAAACAAACCTTTGTCAACCCTCTTTCCATAATATTGTTGAAGGCTTCGACTGTTCCATTGGTCTATGGGTGGTAGGGACTTCTTTTGTGATGTTGGATCAGGAACTCTTTTGTAAGTGTTTCTATAGTGCTGCTAATGAAATGAGCTCCCTGGTCATTGCTTAGGATCCTGGGACATTCGAACCGAGTGATGATATTCTAAAAAATGAACCTGGAAACAATATCAGTCGAACAGTCCTTAACAATTGTCGCTTCCACCCAATGGGTAAGGTAGTCAGTTACGGTGATGATGTACCTAGCCTTTGAATGCTTGGTTGTAGGGTTGATTGGTCCAATAAATTCAACTTCCCATTTCTCGAATGCTTATAGAGATCTAACTAGCTGTAGTGGTAATTCATCTCAGTGTGACAGATTACCCACTCGTTGACAAACATCACACGATCTAATGTATAATTATTCATCCTTGAAGAGTGTTTCCCACTAAAGTCCAGCTTGTAGTACTTTATTTGCAGTGGCCTTTCCTCCTACGTGACCTCCTGCAACTCCACTATGGAATTCCCATAGTATATCTTGTCTTTCATGATCCAGGACACATCGTCTGAGGATACTGTCTAGTCCTAGTTTATACAACTGTCTAACGATCAGCTGGTAATCTGCCGCTCTAACAACCATGTGGCATTTCTGGGTTGCAGAATATGTTTCTGGGTAGGCCCCTGTACTTAAGAATATTTCTATGTCCTCCAGGTATTCTGGTATGGCCTCAACCCGGAACAAGTCTGCATCTGGGAGCTGGTCATCTATTGCTCTACCACTATCCCCTAAATCTAATCGGGACAGGTGATCAAGTCCTACGTTGCATCTTCCCATCTTAATGATAACTTCAAATGAAAATTCCTGAAATAACAACAACCATCTACAAATTCTCCCTTCCAACACAGGTTTGTTGACTAGATATTTCAATGCAGAATGATCAGTAAAGAATTTGAAATGAGAACCTAACAAACAATGTCTAAATTTATGCAAAGCATAGATCATGGCTAAGCCCTCCCTTTCCATCGTTGTGTAGTTTCTTTATTCTTGCGACAACTTCCAACTCGCAAAATAGATAGGATGATCCATAGCTCCATCTCTAGTTTACGTTAAGATAGCTCCCAAGGCAATTCCTAAAGAATCTACATGGACGTGAAATTCGTTCTCCTAGTTTGGGAATATTAGAATTGGTATTGTGATGAGATTTTCCTTAAATATCTCGAATGATTTATCACATTCTAGAGTCCATTTGAACGTTTCATCCTTTTTCAGTAGGTTTTCCATAGGTGCAGTAATGTTTTTATATCTTCGGATGAACCTGCGATAGTAACCTGTGTGTCCCAGCGTGGAGCGCAATTGTTTAACACTTGTAGGTGGTGGCGTATTTGTGATGACCGCAAATTTGGTTGGGTCTACCAATACTCCTTCTCGACAGACTATGTGTCCCAACAAATTCTTGTGTGGTACACAAAAGATGCACTTTTTGAGATTCAATGAGATTTGCAATTCTCTGCATCTGTCAAACATTAGCCGCAACAATGCTACATGTTCCTTGAACATGCTATATATTGTTCAATCATCCATATAGACTTCTATAAATTTTTGAATGAACTCTTTGAAGGTTGCTACTACAATCCTGGAGAAAACTATAGGCGCGTTCTTTAAGCCAAATGACATCACATTGTATGTGAAAGATCCCCATTATGTTATGAAAGTTGTATTCTTTTTGTCCTCTTCAGTGATCCTGACTTGGTGGTACCTTGAAAATATGTCTTTTAATGCATATGCTTCCTTCCTCGCAACCTGTTCTAGCACCTCATCTGTAAAGAGTGTTGGGAAAGGGTCATGCACATAGGCAAAGTTGAGGCTTTTGTAGTCTACAAAGAATCTAATATCCTCTGTGCCTTTCTTGCTTTGAATGACTATCAGGCTAACCCACTCTGCTTCTTCTACTGCAAAAATGAGTCATGCTTCAAACATATTGTCTATCTCCTTCTTAAACTTCTGTTTTAATCCAGGGTTAAGATGGTATGATCTATGTATGACAGGCTTGGATCCTGATTTCAATTCAATCTTCATTTCTCCCATAACTCCTTTGATTCCCTTTGACTCTGAAAAATTCTTTGGGAACAAATCCTCATATTCCTGCAACAAACTCTATATTTCTTGACTGGTTTTCTCATCCCAGTAGTCTCCCACCATAGCTATCTTGGGTTGCTCTGTGGTCCCTATGTTGATTTTGCGCAATTTTAATGGGTGATTGTAGGAACTATCATCCTGGCTAGGTATGGTGTTTTGAATTTCTCTTCTCCCCTCTGTCTCTTTGATTACTAGGTTTCTCAATTCCTCTAAGTCATCTAGGCTTTATGCATCCCTTCTAATTTGATAACATTCTATAGGTTTATCAATTGAGGCCAGATGAAGGTTGGTCTAAAATTCTTGGATATGTTTTACACATACTGCTAAGTTTTATTTTTGATTACCATTATCTGTAAAAATAAATTATTTAATCTTTTGTAGGACTACTTCAAGCTCAGGGTACTTGTAAATGAGAAGTCCTTGCAAAAATGAGCTGCCAATCTTGGCCAGTTGTTGGTCTGTCTTCTGGTTTCCTCATGTATGAACCAAGATTTTGGTATTATATCTAGAGAGTGGGGAAATACTTGGACCCAGAAGTGAGAGGGTATCCCCACAGCTTGCCACTGTGTCACACACTATTCAATATGCATTCTAGGATCCGATTCTCCGTTGAACATGAGTTGCATGACTTGGAGATTCATCTGCATCTTTGATTCCAATTGCTCCTTATTCTGGAACCTATACTTGATAGCTTTCTTCACCTCGTCCCAAGTTCTGAGTACAACTTTATGATTAGCCCACCATCTAGCAGGTGGGTTCTAAAAAGATACATCTAGTACCAAGATTCTTTGATCTTCTATTACATTTTCTTTCATGTTGAGTAGAAAAATGTCTATTTCTGAGGTGCCATCGTATACTGGGGGTTCCCTAACTTCAGTCCCAATCCATATGGTCACTCTGACAGTTACGCATATTCTTGAGAATATTTCGTACGAACCTTGTTTCCAACTGTCAAAATCCAATTCTGAATCTTCATCTGTTGACTGTATGCTTCTCCAACTTACTGATCCATCAACAGTCAAATTTATATAATCGTCTCTTGTTCCTGCTGTTACGGTGTACAACTGATCCAAGTCTTCTCCTTCCATATTATTGTCTTTTGGCTCTGTATACCTGGGTCCTACATATGGATCCAAAGGTTGAACTACCTTGATTCCCTCAGCCTCAAAGGTCATGGTGTATTTCTTTAAGTCGATTACTGAATAATTTCCATAGGCCCAACCAATGCCAAGTAGTGCAGGATAAGGGTCCTTATCTCCCATGATCTCAATGACTTCAAAGTCATCCACTGTCTTTAATCCTGCGACATCTATTTCCACATTCTCTAGTCTTCCTATGGGGAAGATACAATATTGGTTTTCCATTCTTAACTGAATTGGGGAATATGTCAGCCTAGGTTTTCCTAAGGCTTCCGAGGTCTCTTTAGGCAGAATATTCACATCAGATCCTAGATCCAACATGATGTCCTTAATCTCAAATTCATCTAATTGGGCTACTAGTCTGAATTATTTTCTAGTTCGTACTTTTCTTCATTTCACTCTTTGAGTACGCTTCTCAGGAAGATTAGCCCTTATTCTTGCTTTTCGGGGTTCTTCATTCCCTAAAACTAGGTATAGCACATTGCACAAATTTTTTGTTAGTTGATCATTCCCCAGAATGTTAGAGAATAATTGAAACCAAAGGTCAACTACATTTTGAGGTTTCTCTGATTGTCTCGATATGGCTATAGGATTTCTAGGTGTAGGGGGTGAAGCAGGGACCTGTTCCATCTTAGGATAAGAAATAGGCTGTGGGGGTTTCTCTTGCATCTTAGGGCTAGGAATATTATGAAATACTTCTATGGCATATTTAAAGAATAACTTCTATTTCAGAAGGTCGTACTTGTCTTCTTTAGGTGTTGCTTTCTAGATCTGAGGTAGAGTATCAGCATCAACTCCTGTCTTTTCTCCTCCTCGAGTCACGATATTAAGGTTGGGAAATTTTCCCTTAATAGATCTCTTGATTTCTGAACTAATGAGGTCAGTTCCTCTTTTTCGTACTCTATCTTCCCATTTTTCAATTAACTCTGGGCAGTCTTCAGTTGCGTGCCCATTGGTTATGCAATGAGATCACCATGGCCGCCTTGAATGAGGACAGTCTCTAGCCATGTGACCTTGCTCATCACAGTTATAACATCTTCTTGGCCCTCTTCCCCCATTCCTTCCTCCTCTAACGTCTCCTCTGGCTCCACCTCCTCGACCTCTTCTTTGTCCCTGAGGGTTTTCATTCACCCTAAATGTTGTTCGGTATAACCTATCTGCAAGTTCATCTAACGCTCTACATTGATTGGTAGTATGCGTGGTAGATGTGCATATCTCACAGTGTACTGTATTTGCTACTGTTGAATATTTTTTCATAATGGGGCAATGTCTTGGCCCATGCCCATGGATTCGACAGATTTCACAATATTCAGTTGTTGGTGCTGCTTGGCCTCCTGGAAAAGCATGATATTGGGTGGGGTTATGGAATGGTAAGTTCATCGATACTTGCGCACTCCTCTTGTGGGTCCTGGTGGGGTTACCATCAGATTCTGAGGAGGTTCCATTCCCCTTATTCATGAACATTCATCCACCAGATGACCTTCTATATAACATCTGGTGCACCAAACCTATGGTCGTCCTGGTCTGAGTATCATCAGCTCTTGAATATTTTCTGTAAGAGTCGATATATTCCCTTGTAGTTGTTCCATATTCGTATCTGTTGGGGGTTTGGTCACTCTCAGGCTCCTAGGGTATCCCACCATGGCTTCAATCTTCATCGATTGTTACAAGGTGTCTATTAAAGTGGCTATCCATTGTTGCGTTAGCGGAATCTGATTCAGAGGCAACAATCCATGAATGTACCACTCCCTTTGATGTTCTTCGTGGATTGGATGCGCCAACCTCCTTATAGAATCTTTAAACTTCTGGATATATTACCACACTGATTCACCTTCTCGTTGTTGGATCTCACGCAACTCAGACAAAGCCTGTTGTTCTGACTGAGGTAGTTTGAAATATTCTATCCAAGTGTGAACACTTGACCTTGTGTTCCTGGCACTCCTGGCTCGATGATCTTCATGTACCACTTGAGAGTGTGACCTCTCAAGGTATTATGGAACTTGACCAGCTTATTCGCATCTAGAGTCCCTTTGGATCTTCAGTTTTCTTTGCATAAGAACTAGTGCTACTCAACGTCTTCATCTCCCTTACCCCAAAATTATGGGCATCATGCAATCGAACCTCCCACATGGCTAGCCATTGTTGATCTTGTTGTTCTTAGCAATATGAATCCTAACGGTCCTTCTTGCGATATACCAGGGGATCCCAATATCCTCCATGTACTCGCACTTCCTGGTTGTGATTGACTAACTAATTGTACTAGAACAGAACTAGCATGAGAAGGTAGTATCGAACTTACTACTTATATAGAAGACACTTGGGGTATGGGTGATTCGAGGCTGGAACCACTGGCTTCAGGGTTGTTTTCTTTGATCTGGGGGGTCTCATTTTCTTCCATTGGGACGATCTCTTTGTCCGGATTCTCGATCTCTCCTATTATCGAGGCTGAATCTTCTCTTTCTTCTTCAATATTCATGCCCACATATTCCTCTCTTATGTCTTCACCTTCTCCTTCTTGTCCAACCTCCTGGGGAATTCGTTCTCTCCATGCTTCTCTCTCATTTAATCTTTGACTGGCCAGTCGTTCCTGTCTTCTCATCTTCTGCAACTCTTCCATCTGTCTTTCCTCTACTTCTTCTGATCCGCCTTCTTTCCTCAACTGCTTGGACTGTCTTGTTGCTTTCTTGATCTTTCTGCACCACCACTTCTCAACTATGGTGGATCTCTTCAAGGATCAATCATCTCTCGAGTCTGTTTCTTGTTGTTTCCCCCCCATTTTTCAAAGAAACCTTCCCCTCTCTCATGCCATGACTCTCACCCTGCCTTGCCCTACCCCAAGCGAGGGTGTTTACGCTACCATCTCAGTTGGGGACATATTCAACATCCCCTCCTCCATCAAGAAAACCTTAATCCACAGGGGGATTTATCTCAATAGTCTTCCCCTTGAATATTTCTTGAAAATCGCCTCTACTCGCGAAAACTATTGGTGGTTCTCAATTGCAAATTCAATGATATATCCTTCTAATGTGGTGTTGACCCAAAAATCAATCTCCCGCGTGACTGGACAAGCCAACCTCTGAAGTGTTTCTATATTTTCGATGTCCCAAGCATAGATCCTCTTGACTCATCCTTGGAACTTTGGAGCTTCTTGGAGCCTTTTTATCCAGTGGAAAAATTCTTCTAGAAATTTAACCCAGAAAATATCATACTGGTCGCTCGATCTTTTCTTGTAAAATATTGCTTCGCAAGTGTTTTCCACCGATTTTCCCCTCAGTTTCTCTTCTTTCCATATGAAGGCATCGTAGTTTATTTCCCACCATTGATCAATACCATATTTGTGGATCCGCGGAAGAATTCTCCCTACAGGTTCCCTTTTTACGCAGGTCCCGACAATGAAACCATTTTGTTGGCACAAGTTTTATCAGACCAGGGTCCTTCTCAGGTTACCAACAAAAGGTACCGAGTAGTCTAAAGTGTTGGCATTTTCATCTCCTCCGAAGAGAAGGAGTCTCACCCGAAGCACTTCTAAGACAAAAAGATAGGGAAGGGTAGGGAAAAGACTTAGGAGGATCCACAGAACCTTCGAGACTCATCCTGATCTTACGTAAGAGACATAAACAATGTTGAATCTTATGTATGCAAGAATAAGACCTACTTATGTTGAGAACCAACATTTAAACATAGAACCATTCAAGTAGAACTTATAGACCATAAAGAAGTATTGTAATGCATAAGTAAACACACAAAGACACATCTTATTTTGAAAATTTAGGTCCTTCTTCATATTAGCTTCAGAATCTTCCTTTAGTTACAAACTTAGAGATACACATTAACTCTCTGTACAAACTCTTGACTCTAGACTCATGTCGCAGAGCTCCAATTCTTAGATCGATAGATCAGTTACATTACAGACTCGAGACTTTGCTTGAATTGACTTACAATAACCAACAACTAAGAGCTCAATTGACTAACAACAATAACACCAACCCTTTTAACATTATTTTCAGCCCTATATATAGCTAGGTTGTGTCTTCCATCTCGGCTTGCGTGCTTCCTTGTTCTGTTGCAAATGTTTGTATCTTAGCTGGCATTGCATTGACTTTCGCAACTTCTTTCTGTTTCTCTTTCTTGATCTGTTGTCTAGCTTATGGTGAACCTTGCGCAACTCGTGCTTATTCAAAACTTGCATGAATCCTTGTCCCAAAATTGAAGGGCCCAACAGATATATTATTAATATCCTAAATGAATAATACAAATATAGGTGACAATTAGACTTAGTGATTTGTATGGTAAGACATAGGCTAACATTCCCCCCCTCAATCATAAGTCGGATCAATAATACCAACGATATAGAATAAAGTGGTATCATTTCCAAGTCTTCATACTGAAACTTCTGAGATGAGCCTCACTGAAGAACTGCCTGAAAAACCACAAATATGGATGTTGAATGGTTCATTTGAAATGAAATGGAAGAGAGATAATATATGGAAGTGAACAATTGCAATATCTGAACATTTCCTGATTTCTTGACAATTTGATCATTTTTCTAAGTATTTGAGCTAGAAGAATCTAATGTATTTTGCTTGTTGAAATTACTAAGACAACTGAGGGGGGGGGGGGTGAATCAGTTGTTATTGAGCTTAAACAATTTTAAGTCTATTAAAACATTCTTAATCTTTCTTCAAGTGATCATCAACATTATACAACATAAGGAAAGTAAAAGTAAAGAGCATCAGTCACACATAAGGTATACACAGAGACAGATTTTCACGAGGAAACCCATAAAGGGAGAAAACCTCTTCTTCTTTGAAATGATAGGCAGTCTTTTAAGTTTTGTATATCATCTATAATTGAGCACCAACTCAATGTGAGGTTGCTACCTCTATTTTACAAGCTGCAACTTGTTTGAGAGCACCGACTCTCTTGTTTCTCTAGCACCCACTAGAAGGAAGCACCAACTCCCCTAATGTTCCAGCATCAACTGGATGGAAGCACCAACTTCCAGTTACACAGGCTCCAACCTATATAACAGAGAACACTTGTTCTCCCTTGCACCACCCTGCCACCCTATTTTCTCTGGCTGCAACTAGATGGAAGTTACAATTCTCTGTGTTTAAGATCCCACTTGAACCTCTGAGGACAACAGTCCTCCCTAGCACCTCCCAACCACCCTAGAATATTAATGAATAAATAAACAGACAACTACACAGATAAATCAATTCTTACCAATCTTTCTTTGTTCTATAAATTTGGTCTTCTTCTAACTGTTCTGCAATTCTTCTCTTCCTTTGTCTGTTCTGTAAATCTGCTCTACTTCAACTTGTTCTGTCATTCTGCTCTGCATTAACTTGTTCTGTTATTCTACTCTGCTTTAACTTGTTATGTAATTTTTCTCTGAGTTTCATCTCACACTGCGCATATTCTCAGTCTCACACTGCGCATTCTATGATTTTCCCTTTCTTATAATATCATTCGATTTCCTTCCAAAACGACCACCCGTGCACAGTCTATCTCTTCTTCTTTTATGCACCACACCCACATCAGTTACACTTCGAATCTTTTAAGGCAAAAGAGAAACCAACCATCCGAGCAACTGAAACACCAACAGATCGGAAATCATGAGTCTATTTCACTAACAGATTCATAACTGAGGAGTTAACTATGAGAGAGAATAGTAACCCTCCGATCATATTCTAGTTTATCTGCACCGTTGGATGAATTTTATTAATCTTTCTTTTAAATCGGGTTTTGTCATTTTGGCATTCCTGTGACCAGGTGTCTCGACACTTCATATCGTGATCTTTAAAACTCTGATACAGAGCTTTTTTTCACTAGCTCCTTCCTCAATATGACCAAGGCCATAACCAAGGGCTTATGCATAAAGTGTTTTTCACGAATTCGCATCTCGTGAATCTGGAGATGAGGCATCTCGACTCTCCAAGTTGCGATCCCTGAAACCCCGAAATGGAGCTTATCAGAACTGACTCCTTCCCTTCTTGTGACCACTGGTGGTGACCATAGGCTATGCCAAAAAGGCGCTTCACAAGTTTATAAACTTCATTTGATCGTTGATTGAAATCTCCATAGATCCGACGGTCCAGATCTTATCGCGATCTTGCATCTCGCGAGTTTGGAGGTTATGTTTCTTGCCTCTCCAAATCGTGATAGGCGAAGCTTCGAGATGGAGCCGGATCAACAGTTCAGATCACACCTTGATCTGACGGCTACGATTAAATCGCGATTTTGCATATCGCGATTTCAACTATTTTGTTTCTTACCTCTCCAAGTCGCGAGTCGCGAAACTCCGAAATGGAGTCGACGGTCCAGATCAACCTTGATCTGACGACTGCGATTAAATCACAATTTCGCATATCTTGATTTCAATTGTCATATTTCTTGCCTCTCCAAGATGTGAGTCATGAAAATCCAAAATGGAGTCGATGGTCCAGATTAACAGTCCCGATCAACACTTGATCTGATGGTCATCGGGAACCTGCATCCAGAAAAAAAAATTGCGATTATCCTCCTTGAATTTAAAAAATGTACACTCGCTCGGGGGTTTCCTGGACCTTTTCAAATACAACTTCATCTGGAAATACAATTTGATCAACTTCTACCACATTACTTGTTCGATTAAGCCATTGAAAGTGAAACAAACCCTCATCTCCCCTAGCTACACGAACAAGTCCTTTCCAAGTATCTGGTACAACTCGTGTCCCCTCCAGAGACATCATTCCAGCTCGAAACTCCAGCATGATCTCCTGAAAATTGAATTGGATGATGCATTACATCATATAGAATCTGTTATGACCAAACCCTACAAACCCTTCCTGCAGCGTCTTCTCATAATGCCGATCTATTTCATACTTTCTGTACTCATGCCATCTACACTGTTGTACTTTTCCATCAATGACAAGTATACAAGCATGTGTTGTCTGTTAAATATTTTCCAACATTCTCCCCCTTTGGCATTGATGGAAACTCAAGAACCCACATGCATTCGGACTTCGGACTCTCCTCCAAAACTCTTTTCTCCCCCTTTGACATCAATGTCAAAGAAGAAACATACTCCCCCTAATCTGTTGCAAAAACATACTCCCCCTGTCAACTATGAACATCTTGGAAATACACCAGATATTCAACAAGTACTCCCCCTGACCAGATGAACAAATTAGACACAAGAAATTATAACCCCCAACTTTTGACAAAGATATCCAAAAGGGGTTGTTGCTAATGGTTTTGTAAATATATCTGCAATCTGTTTTGTAGATGGTATATAATTCAGTTGAACAATTCTATTTGTAACTTGTTATCTGAGAAAATGGTACTTTATTGGAATATGCTTAGTCTTGGAATGAAGAACAAGATTCTTGGAAACACTAATGGCACTGGTGTTATCACAGTGAATTGGAATGGGATCAGTGTAAGTTACCTTCAGATCTGCAAGAGTTTGTATCATCCATAAAAATTTTGTGCAGCAATGTATTCTGCCTCTGTAGTGGATAATGAAATGGATCCTTTCTTTTTATTAAGCCATGCAACTAATGAGTCACCCAGAAAGAATGCTCCTCCACTGGTGCTTTTTCTCTCATCAACACAGTTTGCCCAATCTGCATCTAAATAAGCAGTTAACTGGAAATTATGATTTCTGGGATACCACAGACCATGGGTCATTATTCCCTTCAAGTATTTAAATATCCTTTTGACAGCTACCAAATGAATTTGTTTAGGAGAAAACTGATAACGACCTACCATTCCAACAACTTGCATAATATCAGGACGCAATGTTGTGATGTGTAGAAGACTGCCTATCATAGAGCGATATGTCCTTTGATCAACATCAGGTGAGATATCATATTTACTCAGCTTGCAACCAACCACCATAGGTGTGCTAACTGGAGAGGAATATTCCATTTGAAATTTCTTCAACATCTCTTTCAAATATTTTTCTTGAGAAATATATATTCCTGCAGAACTTTGTTTTACTTGTAAGCCAAGAAAATATGACAGTTCTCCTATCATGGACATTTCAAATTTTGTTTGCATAGAGTTAGCAAACCACTGGACAAATGATTCATTAGTATAGCCAAAAATAATATCATCTACATAAACCAAGACAACTAGTAAATTATCACCTTCAGACTTAATGTAAAGGTTACTGTCAACAGTACCTTTCTTGAACCCTTTTTCTTGTAAAAATTTGTCTAGTCTATAATACCAAGCTCGTGGTGCTTCTTTTAGTCCATATAAGGCCTTCTTCAGCTTACAAACATAATTAGGATTATATATCAAAGAGAATCCTTCAGGTTTCTCCATATATACTTCTCCCTCTAGATCTCCATTAAAAAATGCTAACTTAACATCCATCTGATAAACTTTAAAGTTTTTATGACATGAATAGGCAAGAAACATTCTGATGGCTTCCAATCTTGCCACTGGTGCAAAGGTTTCATAAAAGTCTTGACCTTCAACTTGTGCATACCCTTTACAGACCAGTCTGGCTTTATTTCTAACAACTTGTCCTTTTTCATTCATTTTATTCTTGAATACCCATTTGGAACCTATTATATTTTTATCTTCAGGTCTAGGGACAAGCTCCCAAGTATTGTTCTTCTCAATCTGATCTAGTTCTTCATTCATAGCTCTAATCCAATCATCATGCTTGCTAGCATCATCAAAAATTTTAGGTTCAATCATAGATAAAAAAGCAACTTGAGATTGTTCTGAATCTTTAATCAATTTCCTTCTTGTCTGAACTCCTTTATTTATATCTCCAATTATCTGATTTTCAGGATGATTCTTTTTAATAATTCTGAGAGGTGATTTTGCTTCTTTCTGCTGATTAGTGTCATTTTGAGTATTTGTATCTTCATCTGATTCAGATTCTTCCTTTTCTGATCCTTGGACCTGTTCATGTTCATCTTCAACTATATCTTTTGTTCTTGGTTCAGCACTGCTTACATTTCTGACTGGGATTTCTTCATCAAATTTTATATCTATACAATCAACTAGTTTATGCAGTCTCTTATTGTAGCATCTTTACCCTTTACTATTTGTAGCATAACCCAAAAAGATACCTTCATCAGCCCGGTCATCATATTTGCCAATATTTTCATCATTGTTCTTGATATAACATTTACTCCCAAAAACTTTAAAATGCATGATTGAAGCAGGTCTTCCAAACCATAGTTCATAGGGAGTCTTGTCACTGTGTGGTCTGAGATGAGCTTTGTTAAGGATATGAACAGTTGTATGAATTTATTCCACCCAATATGTCTGAGGTATGTTCCTTTCATTCATCATTGATCTTGTCATTTGTTGTACTGACCTATTCTGCCTCTCAACAACTCCATTTTGCTGTGGAGTCCTTGGAATTGTGTACTCTCTTTTGATCCCATGTTTATCACAGAACTCTTTGAAATTCCCTGAACTAAACTCTCCTCCTCTATCATACCTTACTGCCTTTAATATTTTTCCTATTTGATTCTCAGTCAAAGCCTTAAACACTTTGAATTTTTCAAATGCTTCAGATTTTTCTTTCAAAAAGGCAACCCAAATTAGTCTAGAATAGTCATCAATAATCAACATAAAGTAATTTTCTTTTCCTGTACCTTCTTTCCTTGATGGTCCACATAGATCCATATGTACTAACTAGAGTGGTTTTTATGTTGAAGGAAAGTTCTTATATTTGAATTGAGTGCGAGTAAGCTTTCCTATCTGACAGGGTTTACAAACAGAGTCATATGGCTTTGATATCTTCGGAAGATATTTTACTGCCCCAATGTTTCTGAGTTTGATTATGTGATCAAAATTTAGGTGACCAAGTCTCCTATGCCACAACCAACTTTCATCATATTTTCTTAAGTGACATTCTTCTTTTAACCCATAGACATTAATTTATGTCCTTATCCCTTTTGCAATCAGTTGTCCTGAACTCAAAGCCTTTATTTTACAGTCTTTAGAAGTAAAAACAACTTCACATCCTTTGTCACAAACGTGACTGACACTTAGTAGATTATGTTTCAGACCATCTACAAACAATAAATCTTGAGCTTTTCCTTTTCCATTACTCATGCTTACCATTCCTTTACCTTTTATTTTTCCTAGTGCATCATTTCCAAAAGTTACATTCCCTGATTTGTTTTCACTTAGAGTTAGAAACTTACTTTTGTCTCTAGTCATATGTTTGGAACATCCACTGTTAATATACCAGGGATTCTTTTGTTTTTGGGCTGATAATACTAGTCCACACTTGTCATTTGCTTTCTTCTTCCAAACCTTGACATTTTTGGCAGTGGGGTTCAAGTCTGGATTGTATTTCCTTAAGCGACAGTCTGCAGCTTTATTTCCATAATTATGACAATTGTAACATTCTGGTTGTAGTGTCCCCAAGGCTGAGCCCCGTTGCAAACCATGTTCTAAAAGAAATTGTAATTATGTTTTATAGGCTGGTGAGCCAAGTTTTTATAAGTTGTTGGCTTATGTGTTTGTTAGGCCAGGGATACTAAGGATTGGAGGCCAAGGGCCTGATTTTGTACCTGAATGTATGCAGCACATTAATAAAATATTAACACCGCCATGGGCAGACCGACCATGATGAATGAGTGAAGGGGGACTAAGCATCCATAGAGAAGGCAAGTAATTAGGGGCTGGAAGGTGGGAAAGGGGCTAAGTGTTGAGCCTGGGGGCTAAGCCTAGGGGGCTTAAGCCTGGGAATAATATTTTAATATTATCCCAAAAAGAAATGTGCATTTTATGTTTTATCCTAAGTTTTTGGCAAGGGAGGACGTACAAGGGTGATGTGTGTGGGTGGAACGCATGCAGTTCCATGGGTGACAAGTGTCAACCCTGGTGCATGTGAATAAAACGGCCAAGATGAGCCGTGAGAAGGATTCCTCCTCCATTCTACATGATTTCCTGAACGCGTATGAAGCCCTGGATAGTACGACCAACCCGACTCCTACAGAGAAATCCTTGTGCGTTTCACAGAGTCAAAAATCCCATTATCTTTGATAGTCCATGTGCATCCTCTATCCGACTGATCGAACCCGTGCGTGGAGGATCTGTTCCGAAGTAGTGACCCTGAACCATTCCGCCATTGTTGAACCAGTTGGAAATCCTGTGTTAGGCTTTTTAAATCCATGTACACTTCTATTCTGTGAGTTGAGAAGCCTGTGTTTGTTTCTGAAGAGCCGGTTTCACCTCCATTCTGAGCCATGAAGTCTGTGTTGACCCCTGCGGGAATTAATCATCATGCATTCCTATGAACCATCACTGTGAGGCCTTGAGCCATTGCTGAGCCTGTTTGAGAGGCTGTGTTTGTATTTCTGGTTGGCTATGGTGGCCACGCAGAGCTGGACTGCGGGTGGCTTGATGGCCAACGCGAGTTGTGATTGAGCCTGTGTGTGATCTCTCTCTTGGTGAGGGAGGTGGTTGTTGTTGGAAGAGATTTCTTCCAGAGAGTGTCCAGCACCAGCTTCGGGCTCTGAGACTTCTTGATCCAGCCTGTTGTCAAGACCTAGAGAGGAAGGTTAGCACCGATGGACTGTGCTTGTGAAGGTGTATCCTCTCGGGTGGAACAGGCATGTGGGGAATGAGAGTCTGGTAGTAGTGGGCATAAGATGGCATCTTGGGAAGAATCCTTCCAGATTTTCTGTAGTGTTTTCCCTGTAACCTCAGCCTAGCCTAGGATTACTTGCCTTGGGGTGGAGCTTAGTCCCAAGTCGGGGGTGACCCACTGCTGAGCTGATGAACAGTGCGGTCTAAGGCTGGGAGGTTCATGGAAGGTCTACACTTGGTTGGTGGAGTCTACCACTGTTAAAAAGATAAGTATTTAATTATGATTTAATCATGTTTTGCATGACTGTGTTGCTTATGTTATCAGGAATTCCGCTGTGTGTATGAATTAATGTTAAATGCTATTGATTGTTAATTATAGCAGAAAATCTTATGTTTACTCTGAGTTTAATTGAATCTCTTGATTAAATGCATGTTATTATATAATGCCTGTATGAGTTATGTACCAAGTGGTGTTAAAGTATCCTTTTAAGAGCGATTAAGCTATGGTAGCCGAAAATGTGCACTACATTGGTTCACTGAATAATAGATCATAACAATTGTTATGCTCATAACTGTTGTTGTGTTTCACTTCTGTCCTTCTCCCAGTCATTACATGATTTATAGTCTGTGATTGTTTGTTGCTTGGTTGTCTCAATCTTAGTTGTGGAAGATAGTTATTCATTGAATATCTTGATTGTTCGTATCTAAATCTTAAAGAACAATTTATAGCTTTGTGACCAAAATTAGAGCAGAAGAAACAATAACCATAGAACAAATATTTGTACCTTGAAAAAGTCTGTCTTCCTTGAGGAGGTTGATTTCTTTCATGCCGATAATCTTTCTGGTCTACAAATTCGGTTCTAGTGCTTTTTCTTTCATTCCTTCTTAGTGGTTGATTTTCTTTCTTTGTTTCTGCAAAGTGACTGTTGTCAATGTTTGAGGATTTGAAAAACTTGATAGATTTTGTATTACTTGGATGATCACTACTTGATCCTTCTTCATATCCCAATCTAGCTTTCAATTTTGAATTTCTTTGCTGATTTAAAATGGAGGTTAATCCTTTTGAGGCTTTAATACTTGGCAGATTTTGGTGATACAATCCTTTAAACTTATCCATTTCTTTTCTGGTTTTTAATATCTCTTCTTCTAAGGCTTCACACCTGAATTTCTTCTCTGACAATTGTTGTTCCAGTATGTCTTCTATTTTCTTTGCCTCTTCTAATTCCACTTTCAGCAGAGCAAAGTCTTCATCGGGTTTTTTACTTTCTTTCTCGAACTGTATCAACAATTGTTTTTGCTTTATGTTCTTAATTATGAGTCTGTCAATTTCTTCCAGTGCACTGATCAGTTCTCCTTCCATATCAACCACAAATTCTTCATCATTATCATCATTGCCTATGATTTTATTATCAAAATCCTCTTTGGCCATAAGCATGAAGTCATTTTCCTTATCTTCACAGGAAGAGTCACTATCGGTGTCTTCTGAGGAATTGTCATTATTTGCAACCAAACTTCTCTTCTTATTATATTTCTTGTATTTTTACTTCTTTTCATTATCAGATTTCTGATCCTTTTTCTGATGGGGACACTTAGATGCAAAATGACCTATCTTACCACAGTTAAAGAATTTGAAGGGAAACTTCCCTTGATATTTTCCCGATCCTTTATTTAACCTTCTCACAAATTTTTCCTCAATATCATCTAATTCTGAATCAGTATTCTTGTCTGCTTTAAAAGATGCTTCTCTAGTACTAGATTTATCTTTGTTAATTCTCATTTCATATGCAGTTAAGGTCCCTAGAAGTTGATCAATGGACAGAGTTTTAAGATCATTTAATTCTTCTATTGCAGAGACTTTTGGATTAAATTTATCAGGCAGAGATCTTAAAATCTTCTGAACTAAGAGTGAGTCATCAAACTTCTCACCAAGACCCTTCATGGCATTTACAAGTTCTTCAACTCTTAAAAAATACTTGCTAATTGTTTCATCTTCATTCATCTTTAGTTGTTCAAATTTTAATCTGTATGTTTGAAGTTTGGCATCTTTTACTTTTTCATTTCCTTCATAACTGCTAATAAGTTTATCCCACATTGCTTTGGCAATTTCAAGATGCATCACCTTTACAAACTCAGCTTCAGTAAGTCCATTCAAGATAGCATTCATTCCCTTAGCATTAAAACTAAACTCTAACTTATCATCCTTGGAGGCTAGCACAACAGGCTTTGTATATCCAGTCTCTACTACATCCCAAACATCAGCACCCAAGGCCATTAAGTATGCTCTCATTCTAATCTTCCAGAAGGAAAAATTTGTTCCATCAAATAGAGGGGGCTTAGAGGCTGAATTCCCTTCATGACTTGTCATGTTTAAGCTTACAGATCTACCTTTGAATAAAAGGAACCCGCTCTGATACTAATTGTTGAAATTACTAATACAACTAAGAGGGGGGGGGGGTGAATCAATTGTTATTGAGCTTAAACAATTTTAAGTCTATTAAAACATTCTTAATCTTTCTTCAAGTGATCATCAACATTATACATCATATGGATAGTAAAATTAAAGAGCATCAGTCACACATAAGGTATACACAGAGACATATTTTCATGAGGAAACCCATAAAGGGAGAAAACCTCTTCTTCTTTGAAATGATAGGCAATCTTTTAAGTTCTGTACATCATCTATAATTGAGCACCAACTCAATGTGAGGTTGCTACCTCTATTTTACAAGTTGCAACTTGTTTGAGAGCATCGACTCTCTTGTTTCTCTAGCACCCACTAGAAGGAAGCACCAACTCCCCTAATGTTCCAACATCAACTGGATGGAAGCACCAACTTCCAGTTACACAGGATCCAACCTGTATAACATATAACACTTGTTCTCCCTTGCACCACCCTGCCACCATGTTTTCTCTGGCTGCAACCAGATGGAAGTTACAATTCCCTGTGTTCAAGCTCCCACTTGAACCTCTGATGACAACAGTCCTCCCTAGCACCTCCCAACCACCCTGGAATATTAATGAATAAATAAATAGACAACTACACAGATAAATCAATTCTTACCAATCTTTCTTTGTTCTGTAAATATGGTCTTCTTCTAACTGTTCTGCAATTCTTCTCTTCCTTTGTCTGTTCTGCAAATCTGCTCTGCTTCAACTTGTTTTGTCATTCTGCTCTGCATTAAATTGTTCTGTTATTTTTCTCTGCTTTAACTTGTTCTGTTATTTTTCTCTGCTTTAACTTGTTCTGTTATTCTTCTCTAAGTTTCATCTCACACTATGCATATTCTTAGTCTCACACTGCGCATTCTATGATTTTCCCTTTCTTATAGTATCATTCAATTTTCATCCAGAACGACCACCTGTGCACAGTCTCTCTCTTCTTCTTTTATGCACCACACCCGCAACAATTACACTTCAAATCTTCTAAGGAAAAAGAGAAACCAACCATCCGAGCAACTGAAACGCCAACTGATCGACAATCATGAGTCTGTTTCGCTAACAGATTCGTAACCGAGGAGTTAACTATGAGAGAGAATAGTAACCCTCCGATCATATTCCAGTTTATCTGCATCGTTGGATGAATTTTATTAATCTTGCTTTTAAATCAGGTTTCGACATTTCAACATTCCTGTGGCCAAGTGTCTCGACACTTCATATCGCAATCTTTGAAACTCCAATACATATCTTTTATGCGCTAGCTCCTTCTCAATATCCATAACCAAGTGCTTATGCATAAAGTGTTTTTTTCGAATTCGCATCTCGTGAATCTGGAGATGAGGCATCTCGACTCTCCAATTCGCGATCCCCGAAACCCCGAAATGGAGCTTATCAGAACTAACTCCTTTCCTTCTCATGACCACCGGTGGTGACCATAGGTTGTGCTAAAAAGGCGCTTCGCGATTTTATAAACTTCATCTGATCGTCGATTGAAATCTCCATAGATCTGACGGTCCAGATCTTATCGCGATCTCGCATCTCGCGAGTTTGGAGGTTATGTTTCTTGCCTCTCCAAATCGCGATAGGTGAAGCTCCAAGATGGATCCGGATCAACAGTTTAGATCACACCTTGATCTAACGGCTGCGATTAAATCGCGATTTTGCATATCATGATTTCAACTACTTTGTTTATTACCTCTCCAAGTCGCGAGTCATGAAACTCCGAAATGGAGTTGACGGTCCAGATCAACCTTGATCTGATGGATGCGATTAAATCACAATTTCGCATATCGTGATTTCAATTGTCATATTTCTTGCCTCTCCAAGACGCGATTCGTGAAACTCTGAAATGGAGTCGACAGTCTAGATTAACAGTCCCGATCAACACTTGATCTGATGGTCATCAGGAACCTGCATCCAAAAAACAATTTGCGATCATCCTCCTTGAATTTCAAAAATGTACACTCGCTCAAGGGTTTCCTGGACCTTTTCAAATACAGCTTCATTTGGAAATACAATTTGATCAACTTCTACCACATTACTTGTTCGATTAATCCATTGAAAGTGCAACAAACCCTCATCTCCCCTAGCTACACGAACAAGTCCTTTCCAAGTATCTGGTACAACTCGTGTCCCCTCCAGAGACATCATTCCAGCCCAAAACTCCAGCATGATCTCCTGACAATTGAATCGGATGATGCATTACAGCATATAGAATCCGTTATGACCAAACCCTACAAACCCTTCCTGCAGCGTCTTCTCATAATGCCCATCTATTTCATACTTTATGTACTCATGCCATCTACACTGTTGTACTTTGCCATCAATGACAAGTATACAAGCATGTGTTGTCTGTTAAATATTTTCCAACACTGCTAATAGGTGAACATGTAGTATCACCACTCTATTTTCAATGTATCACTGAAATTCTCTCCGAATTAGTGTTTTGGGATAATCATTGACCAATTGATACCATGAATCTGATGGTTTTTGAATTACCACTAACCAATTTTGACACTTTTAGGTGTCTAATAACATCCCAATGTATCATGTGTATGATTCAAATGCAAGTCATTGAATCATAATTCTACCAAATTCTACCATCTATAGACAACAGTTTCCCATCTAACAAATTGCATGCCCATCTGGCATATTTGTTGTCGAAAATTTCAGTTTGACAACCATATTCAATTCCATCATCTATTCCCCCCTTTGTCAGTTGAAAGGAGAGAATTAAAGTGGTTTCTTGAACCATCTTCACTGGAATTTTGAACTCCTCCCCTTAAGGTACATAAGAGTTACATCATTGTACTCCCCCCTCTAGGCTCAAGAGAGTACCATACTTGTTTCAATTGTGTAAATCACAAAGTGGGCATGTGGAAACAACCACATGCTATCTCATCCCATGAGGGCCATGCTTAAAAGATACACCATAAGGGGACCACTTATGTGAGGTACAAAAATGTTATGTGCTGGAAGATTGGTTTTTAATCGAGATTGAACTATACGGTAAGATTTATATAATCACTTGGTTGTTGATGACCACTGCCAAGGATCAATCCACTCATAGTGAATCTTCAATGTTGCAGGTTTCTTCAATGGTGAACATCTATCTAAAGAATGGTTATGCTTTCCATAATGATGGCAAGGATGGAGATCAAAACACTCATTCTCCATGTGACCAACTCAATTGCAATGTTGGCATTTCACATTTTGATGTTGAACTGGAACAGGTGAAGTTGAGACTTCTTGAAGGAATCCAACACTTTGGAACATGATTGGTTTGGAATAATTATGAATATGAAAGGTAACTTCCTCGTCATATCCAAGTCTCGTTCTATTCTTTTTGCAGATGATTTCCTCCCAAGGTTTGATGATGGGCTTGGAAAGAGTATTATGAACCTGTTGCTTTGAAATCTATGGATGTAGTGGATTTACTATATGTTGTTGCATTATTGAAAGGTTTTCTTCACTGAACTCAAAAGAAAACACTTGAAATGTAGGTTCAATAATAGCTTCTTCTTCGTCTGCATTTGGAGTTGTCTTACCGAGTTTCTCCTTCACTGACTGTTGATAAAAAACATCATCATCATTATAGAGAGGGTTGTTCTGAACAAAAAATAGTTCAAAACACTTCACCGACTGTTGATTTTTGAGATCCTTGATTTCATCTTCAATAACTAGGATTGTGCTTAAATAATTCTAACTTTAGCTTCCGTCACTTGCAAACAAGTTAGAAATGATTGAATATTTTCTTTGTTCAATATCATTGTGTTGTCTTCAGTGGTGTTTTTTAGAGTGTTCACAAAATCTAATAATTCGAGACTTCGAGCCATTTCAAAACACTAAATGAAGTCTCCTTGTGCAGATAAATCCTGATTACAATTTGACTTGACAAAAGAAGGCTTACTTGCAACTTGCTCACTTGAATTTCACGCTCTCTTGAACTTCACGCTCACTTGAAATTTTCTTACAAAAAGTTGAGGATTTTGGTTACCACTGAAAATGCATCCCAAAGTATTACAATGATTGAGTTTCAACTACTCAACCCTATTAATTTTGACTCAAGAAATCATACAAGAAATAACTCAATATTATTGTTGGGTTCAACCGAAAATGCGCCCAATAACAAAGTCAACCTAACTTTGATATTGACACTTACAAATGACTATTGGAAGTTTACAATGAATTTTGATTCAAAAATTGAGTTGATCTTCAAATTTGATGATGCTTTGAGATCTCCTTGAATGTCGAATTTTAAATTTCAATTTATCTTCAAATTTGATGATGTTGATGGCATTTGAATGCTTACATGGATGAAAACTTGAATGCTTGAATGTTCTTCACAACTACTTGATTAGTTGTGCCTGATTGTGT
>ML800498.1:154814-168933 GCA_009831015.1 Picea engelmannii
GTCGCCAGTTTGTTGACAATCAAAATCACAACGATGAATTCCGCCCGCAAAGGATTGCTAAAGCGCTATTATTTAATTATGATAATAATATAATACTAGTAGGTGGGACCCCCTTGTATACTAGAGGAGAAAGGATAGACATGTTACACTCATATGTTGTTGTTGTTATGATGTTGCATACACAATCCTACATTTTTTGATGCAGTCTTGGTTTCATTTGATGTGATAAATGGGTGGTTGAGGCATTATTCCTAAATGTTGCTGGTATTTGCTTGTGATACAGAGCCATCCCATGGGTATGAGGATCATGTTGGTTACATGTTATTTGTTATGTATGTTATAACCTTGATTACTAATTCATATATTGATTGCTTATCCATATATATCTATGAAAAAAAATCAATTAAATGGGAACATGATTAAAACAAAAGGAGAAACCTATGGAAAAGTTCTAAAGCTATGGAAAAGGATTATGTATAGACCTTTGTGACAATGGTGGACCTAGATATTATACTATGTGTTTGGTTAAAGGACTATGCAATTTTTATTAAAATTTGAATGGAGGCACATATAGCAATGTTGATATGTGATTATCGTATGGAGTTATAGAAAGAGGTTAACGTATAGGTATAATATATCTTGGGTGGTGCACTATGCAATTGATATTGTATCAAATCTTTACAATGGATATTGCATTGAATTATGCATTGGTTATAGTTTGATTTTAATGGTGGATGATATGTTAGTGGGTTGGATCATACATGGAATTGAATAAGGCTAGGTAAGGAAGCGACGTGAATTTATTGCACATCACTCCAAACCTCCCTTGAGCCCGTCACCCTAGCATTGTTGCATTGTTTCTCTATTAGTTGTGAAAGCTTCACGTTTTTAGGATTGGAAGGGGAAAACTCGACCAGTTCATCATTGAAGAGATTTTCTCACAGGTATTGTTCTTAGCTTTCCATCCATAATGGAATATTTGTATTATGAATCAAATGGTGGATCAGGAATGCATGGGTTATGTATTTTCTTGAGTTTTTGACTGTGTGTAAATATTGTGTTATGGGTCCTCTGTGATTACTGCGAAATATTTGCATTTGTAAGCGAAGTAATGGGTGCGCATTGGTTATTTATTGGTCATCTTGGTTTTTATGATGGTTCTCTATGAAATAATGGTGACAGTGGTGAAATGAATCTCTTTGTTTTATGGTTGAAGGGTTTTAACCACCAGGTTGTATTTCAGTGGTTGTCAACTCGTTTCCCTCTCGGTCATTGTCATAATATTTATCCAATTGCAGAGAAACTGTCGATAGTTGGTGTGTTTCTTTTGTTTAAACCCCGAATTGTTGTTGATGGCTTGTTCCTTACTATCTTTTCGTTGAAAGATTTCCAAAATTCCAGTCTTGGTTGGTCCCGAATGTTAATGCAGGCATGTATATGTATTTACTGGATACGAGTTATGAAGAGTTTCCACACACCACTTCTCTTATCCCTTCTATAATGATGATTGTATGTGGCCTCACTGTCAATTGTTTTCAAAAGTTGTTCGACCTCCTAGGTGTTGGAAATAAACATTATCTCTATGTGTTTCTGAGTACCCGTCACTGTTTAATTAACCCTCTATGTAAAAAAGTGTTAGAGACATCGGTGTGTGTGTGGATTGGTTAGCTCGATTTTATTAATTCTCCACTCTGGAATTCACTTATGATTCTATTAAGAGCTTGGAGTCATATGTCGAAGGACTGTGTATTTTTTTTATAAAAGGAGCATGGCTCACTGCTTTTTTGTTTTCAAGATTATATTGTGGCATGTGGTTGTTAATCGATGGTGAATGGATATAAGGATATGGAATACAATTATCTCTCTATTTTTTTAAAAGACAAGCATGTTTTTGTTTCCTCTCTACATTTAATTTTTAAAAGGATCCCAACTTGGACTCTGATTTGCCTCTACCTTCCTCAGGCACCTTCTAGGGTTTTTCAAGTGTTGGGTTATCAGTTTAATGATTGTGGAAGTTTAAAGGCATGGAATCCCCCCTCTTGTTCGAATCTATTTGTGTCCTCTCTGTGATGAATTCGTTTGAACAAGGAAGATATGTGGTTCATACAGCCGAGAGTTGTCCTTCTATCCGTTTATTGTCTCGATTATTGTGTTTAATCTCAGCATGATCTTGATTGCATTTAAAATGAACAAGACACTTGTGAGTGATTGTTTCACCAATCATGATCATGGTTCTATCCAAAGTCTAAGAGACTATTGTCTGTCAATTAAGTTATGTTCGTTTCATACATGACATGGTTCTATGCGTTGTTCCTTTTAAAAGGAAGTCTGTATATATTATTTCACACAGAGAGAAAGCTTGGGGTTCCATTGTGTTTTGGAGTTGATTGTTGTTGTCGATTCAATATTGGGTCAATGATATGAGTGAAATCCCTTGAATGATTGGTTCATCGAACATTCTCTTAAGTCTGTGCATGATTTTAAAAGGCACATGTGTATATTTAAATCGGGACCGATTGTTGATTAAAGGACAGTGATTGTTGATTGTTTATCTTGGGTGTATTATTGTTTCATTACCAAAGATGAATGTTGGGAATGGATTACAGGGATCATTGTGCATGTTTTGTTTATTTTTAAAAATGGAAAGAGATCAACATTAGATCATGCAGTCCTGATTGAATTGGAAATGTTTTCATAAGTTATAATACACAGACTATTATAAATTGAATATTTCTGGGAAATTAAATTGTTATTGAGATAGCAAGAAGTTTGTATACAATTGAGGAACATTGAATGTTTTGGTCTTGGAAGTGGATTCTTTTTGGATTAAATTTGAAATAGAGTTATGATAGTTGATTGATTTAATTTATTTTATGAACAATATCCATCTAATTCCCTTTCTTTTTCTCACTTTTTCTCTCATTACAAATCCCCTCACAATCCCAAATTCATTTTGCACGCTCTATTCACTAAAATTAAATTAAAAATCTGTATGATAGTGATAAAAGAAATAACACAGAGATAGATGAAAACTGATATGTTTTGGTTATTGTTGCACATTAAATTATTTAATGAATTGTCGAGAAGTAATCATGTTCTTACTCCTGGTCATGATATCACTTTTTCGCTCAATACAATCCCCTCGGATACCCTGGAACCCTACTTCACCCCTTGTTCATTGACAATTATTAAATGGATTTTATGGATTGGATTGCATGGGTCTGATGTGATTGTTGAGCCAAAATTTGTTTCATATTAATATAATGTCATGTATGGTTTGTTTAGGATCTAGTTACTCATAATTATTTCATACAAGATGAGATTTTTCAGTAGAGGAAGTCATGGCCGAAATAATAGGGGAAGAGGAAATTGGAACATAGGGCCTAGAAGGCCCAAATTCTCAATACATTTTGATGTCGATCCTCAAGAGTTGAACCAACTCTTTCAAGATAGATTTTTCAATTGGATTAGACAAGGGATAGTCCAGCCTAGGCCAGAAAGGCCTCCCTTCTAGCCCCAACATGTCCCTGGTATTCCTGTGCCCCCTCATGTTTCTTTTCAACCTGAAGTTCTCGAGAATGATGGATCACAAGAGATTGTTCACCCAATAGTCTCCCACCATCATGGATGGCCAAATTTGTCTTTACCTCCTCCTCCACCTGTTAACCCAAATGTTTAGATTTCCCCTGCACACTCACCTGTACAGTCCTCCCACACAAGAAAAAGACTCAAAACCGAAGCCCACCATATGAATGAAAAAGAAAAAGTTGTTGTAGCCCCCTCATCTCCTTCAAGTGACTCAACCAAGTCAGTATCATCCTGTATGCAATTGAGAGATTATTGTTCCCATGTCATTAGTGAGATCAAGCCTCAAGGTTCTACCCAACCTAAGGATAATTCAGGGAAGTCAAAAGGGAATAGGAACAACAAAGGAAAAATTGCCTCTCAAAGTGGAAAATACAGTTTTTGATTATGTTTTATTATTGATTTATTAAGGACAATGGACTATTGAAAGTTTTGGACAACAAACTATTTTGGTTATTGCGGATATTTACATGTTTTGATATAATTTGAAATATCATTGATATTTAAATTTCAAAATGTGGAAATTATTATGGGAGCCACGAGGGATGTGTTTGATTGATTGTCTATTATGTTTATTTTTGTTAAGAAATTAAAGGGAGTCACAAGGGGTCCCACATACTAGTTATTATTTAATAAAACATGATTTATTATTATTATTATTATTATTATTATTATTATTATTAATTCTTCCCCTAAACTAAAAGTTATTTGAGTTTAGTTAACTTGACTAAAAGAGGTAGTTGAACTACTTCAACTAATTTTGAATGATTAAAACAAAAATGAGAAGGAAGAACAAGAGGAGAATATAAGGAGAAAACATACTAAGGTTTTTTCTTAATTTTTATTGAGATAGTTCAGTTTTCATTCATTATTCAATTCATTAAAATCCTAATTCTCTTTTATGACAGTAGGGTCCTATTGTAGAAAACAAGGTTCAAAGTTGAATCATATCATTCACATGCTTGTTTTCAGAGGTGTTGATCTATATTTGATAGTTTGTGTAGACTTGTTTGTGTATGAATTAAATTTCATGACTGATAAAGGGTATTGTGGAGATTCAAGTGGGCAACAGTCTGTGGCTAGCTGATCCAGATTTTAAAGTTCATCTTTTACTTATTGTCAGAGTCCTTTTGTATGGCTTTCATAGAGGATATCTAAGTTTGACCTTGGTCCATAACCCCACAGGGATTTTGTAAAGAGAACGATTCTTTTGATTTCTTGGAATGAAATAAAGTTATTTCTATTCTGTCTCATATGTGTTAATATGTGACTTGGTATTTTTGCTTTTGATCTCCATATTTACTTTTGCAATCTGATATATTCAGAAAATTGTATAAAAATGTTATATTTTGCAACAATCTTTTATTTAAAAAAATCATCCTAAGCCCTTGTAATTAATACTTGTGGATTAGGAAACACTTTTTTAGGCTATAAACATAGGGTAACATTCTTGGCTATCTTTCCTTAGCCAAGCAAGATTCAAAAATGCTTGAGTAAGATAAATTCATATCTTTTCCTCAACACTTCTTTAAAACCTTTTTGAAAAACCTTATTAACCTTCCATCTATTGAATCCAATAACATTATCTTGCATAACCTCATGGCTAATTTAGGAGTAGGAATAATTGGGGGAAATCAACCTCCCCCACCACCTTTAAACCCTTGGGTCATGGCCCGATTCGGCCCTCTAAATCTACCTGCTCACATCCATGACCTACCTGAAAATTACTTGAAACTGTTGTTTGGGTTCTTTTGTCACAAGAGTGAGCAAAAGAGAGTCCCTTAACTACCTTGGTAAGCTAACAAGGCTTAACAAAAAGATGGTTAGCAAGTTAGTGGACCTGCAAGTTAGAAAACAAAATACAAAGCAAGAAAATAGCAACTGAGAATGAGAAAAAAAATAAACTAACATAAACAAGTAATGCATGGAATTGAACACACGAAATGGTTACCCAATAGAACTGAATCTTTGAATTGAGTGCACCAAGAGGAGAAATATGGGACAACGAATCCCCTATTCCTCCTAAGGGAGGGTCCTTTAATCCCTCAAAAAAACTTGATCTATCACTCTCCAATGGTGAGTCTAGAATGGTGAAAAATACCCAAGGCTTAACTTCACAAGAGGTGTAAATATAGCTCTATGCTACACTTACTCAAACTTATGGCTCAAGGGAAAGATGGCTTTCTCCAAGATAATTTCAAACAACATAAAAATGTTATGGATTCTTCTTCTTTTTGCATACAATGATCCTCTATTTATAGGAGGATGGAAAGATATTTTTCAACTAGTTACAAGTGTGAATGTGAGTTCTTTGGAGGTACCTCCCATCCATTTCAGTGATCCCAAGGTGAAAGTTTAGGAAGATTTTGGGGTATGGTCGAGATCTAATTCATCCCAGAAGTGCTTGAGACCTGACCAAAATCATCAATGCGTCATTCTCCCATCCACATGGATTTCCTGATTGTCAGTCGTGCAGATCACACACTATGCGTGTTGTACGCTATGTTAGCCTATGTAGATGTGCACACGTTGTCTTTGTTGAATGTGCGCAGAAATTCATGATCTTTTTTTTTGCATAGTTTTGTGGGTATCTTGCCAAATTGAATGTGATCCTTCCATAATTATTGGTAGTATGTTGTATTGGGTTTTTCATCGATTGTCTATATTTTTCAAAGAAAATTTTTGGTGATAACAGATGCCCCTTGATGTGTGAGGTTAGGAACATGCATATAGCCGAAATACATCAATGTTTATTTATGTTGAAATTATTGTAACAATAGGAGAGTTGTAGCTATTGTTGAAGAGGGATGGTAGGAACGTCTCGTCGGAGGAAGAGGGGATTCATAGTAGTATCAAAAATTCTCTGAAAACTAAAATGTAAAGTTGTATATTTATATAAGCAAGGTAGGCATGCCCCATGCTTGTGTCATGAAACCAAAACAATATAAGTGTAACTGAATTTTTTTGATGAAATGGATATTTGCATCGCCCTCAAGGGTGTCAATAATGACAGATAACCATTACGAGGGATGAAATATCTCTAAATCGAGTGGTGAATGACTTAGAGGCATTAATGGCCTATCAAATTCATAATTCTTCAACTGCTACTGAAAACTGCAACTGTCCCATAGTAAGACCCACCATGACATGAAACTTTGTTGGAGTCAAATGTTATGGGTATTAATGACATCAAAAAGAAATAATGACTCTTTATGTGCAATCTGAGATTGCTAATTGATAGTGGAATGAGATCCAATATACTGCCACCTTCCTAGAAACTTGTGCTAACGTCGATAGGGAAGGGGGCACAACTATAAGAAGAAAAGGACTTCTTGACAATGATTCGATCAAAATGGTGTTAGGAATTGTATGGAGGAAAATATGGATGAAGTCAAACTGTATGGGATGTAATAACTTCTCTTGGTGGGGGGAAATGGGATGATGGAAGCAACTGTAAAACATGATCTGGTGTCAGGGGGACAAATAGATATTAGGTAAACTGTGTTGAATGGGTGAGACTGCAAAGGAGTGGATGATAGGTCAAAATACAAATATTTGGGACAAGGGTATCGGTGATAGTCAGTATTTGTCCATGAAAGGGATAGTGTTGTAGATATGGTGATGAAAATGAATTCCCCAAACAAGGGTGACATGGGTTGTTGTGTGCCAAGGAAAAAGACGCCACCAGTTGCGATGGAAAAAATATATTCTACCTACTTAAATTTGAAATGTTCTTTATACAATTACCAAATAAATAAATAATAATTGGGTTGAAAGTACGCGTACATAAACAAGTTCCC
Organism: Picea engelmannii; assembly: GCA_009831015.1. Classification (NCBI taxonomy): domain Eukaryota; kingdom Viridiplantae; phylum Streptophyta; class Pinopsida; order Pinales; family Pinaceae; genus Picea; species Picea engelmannii. The sequence continues at coordinate 162,200 of ML800498.1, forward strand.
CAATGAAGAATGGCCTGGCCTCATAGGGTGCAAGAAGGGGAATGTAATTGATGAAGGGTGGGGGCCCCATGGGTGGGTTTTTGTACCAGGTAGATGGATGGAGGATGAAATTGTAGATGGGAAATTGATGTTTGATTATATGGAGGGTTAATGATAATGCAGAGGTGCATTTAATGTAGATAAGAACATGATATGGGATTCCATAATGGGGTGGTTAGCATGATGATGAGGAAGAAGTATGAGGTTCTTACTCTGGGGTGTAACACTACCAGGACTCTCGATCCTAATGGATAGAAAAACATGAGTGTCAATATGCCAAGGGGTAAATATATATATGGGACAAATCATGGAGGTGAGAATTCTACCAGTTCAGAGTACATGAATGCAATGGAGGTGACGATACCGCAGAGCTGGGTGTGGGGATCCTAAGGATAAATGTCAAGGGGTGTAACTGGGATATGTAGATATTTGCAAAGGGTGTGAGTGCATGCCAGTTTTGAACATGTACCTGAAGGGGCCATAGGGTGGCCAAGACTGAATGGGTTGTATATTGATGGACCAAGTACCTGCACACACAAATATCAAATACCCAAAGTGAAAATCATTTGATGATAAAGAACATATGACAGTTATTTGATAGAAATGATAGTGAGTAAGCATACCTGAGCTTTTGACATTGGTGGGAAAAATGGTCTCTTGAGGAAAATTTTGGGTGCCCCTAGAAAGAGGCCAAGGAAAAATGAGTTCCTAGAAGAGGTAATCCCTAAAGGAGGGTAGGGAACAATGAGTTCCTAGAAAAAGGCACTCTCTAAGGGAGGCTAGGGAACCATGTTTTCATGAAAAAGGCACTCCTTGAAGGAGGTCGCGGAAAAACGAGTTCCTGGAAAAAAACACTCCCTGAAGGAGGACAGGGAACCATGGGTTCCCGAAAAAGGAACTTCTTAAAGGAGGCCAAGAAACAATGAGTTCCTAGAAAAAGGCACTCCCTGAAGGAGGCTAGGGAACCATGGGTTCCCAAAAAAGTCACTCCCTAAGGCAGGCCACAAAATGATGGGTTCCAGAGAAAGGAACTCCCTGAAGGAGGTCAGGGAACCATGTATTCCTAAAAAGGGCACTCCCTAAGGGAGGCCATAGAAAAATGGGTTCCTAAGAAAGGCACTCCTTGAAGGAGGTCGGGGAACCATGGGTTCCAGAAAAAAGGCACTCCCTAAAGGAGGCCTCATAACAATGGGTTCCTGATAAAGGAACTCCTTGAAGGAGGCCAAGGAACCATGGGTTCCTGAACAAGGCACTCCCTAAGGGAAGCCACAAAACGATGAGTTTTTGAAAAAGGAACTCCCTGAAGGAGGACAGGGAATCATGATTGCCTGAATAAGGCCCTCCCTAATGGAAGCCAAGGAATGATGGGTTCCTAAAAAGGAACTCCCTGAAGGAGGTAAGAGAACTATGGGTTCTCTAAAATGAACTCCCTAAGGGATTCCACAGAACAATGAGTTCCTGAGAAAGACACTCCCTGAAGGAGGTCGAGGAACCATGGGTTACTGCAAAAGGCACTCCCTAAGGGAGGCCATAGAACAATGGGTTCCTGAGAAAGGCACTCCCTGAAGGATTCCAGGGAACCATGGGTTCTCGAAAAAGGCACTCCCTAAGAGAGGCCACAGAACAATGGGTTGCTAAGAAAGGCACTCCCTGAAGGAAAGCCATGTTTCCCTATGGGGGAGGAAAAAATGACCAAGGCTAAGGGGGCCTTGCCTCAAGAAGTAATGAAACTATCTTGGTGGATCATTCTAATTAGACCATGTGGCTTGTAATCACATGATGTCTAGGGGCATTGGACATAATGTGGTGCTATAATGGTTCCCATGAAGGGTATATGATGAGATGGTGTTGTGTTGAGAGCTAGGTATTATGGGACCATGGTAAGAAGTGGTACTGCCCCCTATATTATGATATGAGGACTGGGGCAAGGGTTGTTTCCAAATACCCTAGGTTATGGACCAAAGGTAAAATAGTAGGAAATTTAAATTTGAACATCCACAAAAGAGGATCTGAAATAGTGTATCAGATCCATTATTTCATGGAATATCTATTGTGGGGTTTGGGACTTTAAATTGTGTGGAAACATATCCTATATGGGAATGATTGGTCATCATGGAACTAGAGTTTCTGATATCCCTATCAATGACAATATATGATCTTATTTGAGAGGGAACAATGACCTTATCAAAGGAGATAATATTAGAGGGTGCACCAATTGAATTGTTAGGACCCTGCCAGTAGTGGATAGGAGAATCTAGATGAAAGTTATCACTATAATCATTGAAAGAAGTAGTGGCCTCAAAGAATTATTCATCTTCTGGGAAGAATGTATTTGATATTTCATTGTTTATTTGTGGTTTGGGGGAAGAAACATGCATGGATGCCCCCAATTATAAATGAATCTACCCAACCTCCAAGCCTAAGTGGTGATGAGGTGGTTCTAGAGGCATGGGATCATTTGTGGGTGGAGTGGATGTTGCATGACTAGTGGCAATGGAAACATAGTGCATGGACTCAATGTGAGAAACATGATGTGAGATTTTGTTATGAGAATCTTGAGGGGGGGGGATCAGTGTAGCAAATTTAATCGATGGTGATGATACGTCCCTCATGTGGGAATATCATGACTTGAAAGAGTGAAGACACCACAACACTCATGTCATAGATGAAATCACATACCAGGAGAATATTGTAATTCACCAAACCATCCATGACGACAACATTGATCAAAATTGTCTTACCACCTACCTCAATGGGGAGATTAGGTAAAATCCCTAAGGGGGAACATCGTCTATCATCAAAGTCTCTTAAATCAGTAATCGATGGGATAAGAGTAGGGGAGCCTAGTTGTTTCCAAGTTGAGGAGGAAATAATGCATGAGGATGCCCCATCATCTATAATACACTGATAAAATGTAAAGGTGTTAACGATTACCTATATTTTAAATGGGGTGGAAGATGGCATTCATGCTTGGATAAGTTGCATTCATGCTTGGATAGGTTGATCCCAATCAAAGGTGATGGATTATGATGGGTGTGGGTATACACTTCCATTCTCATGACAAGGATAGGGTCTATTATAAATTGTGGTACTAGAGGTAGAAGGGGTGCCCCCAAGTCTACATGACTAAGCAACAATCATGAGGTAGATTGGGTGTGAGGGGGGATTATGTTAGCCTATGGCTTACCTTACCAATCACTAAGTCTAATTTTAAGCTATATTTGTATTATTCATTTAGGATATTAGTAATATATCCTCAAGTGATGACTAATGAGTTAGTTAATATTTCCTATCCTAATCATCATGCAGAATTGTTAGGATCTAGAGAAAATATCTCTATGAGATGGCATCACCCATTGTACTATAAATATGTAACATTGGTGTGAATACAAATGAGGTGGCTAGTGAGCCTTTTCCACCGTCTTGTTGTTCTTGTCTATATTTTATCAATTGGTATAAGAGCTCTTATGGTCTTAAGGGTATGGTAGTTTCACCATGGAAGATGAGGTGCAACAAGAGCATGCAACCAAAGAGGAGAAATTGGCACACAAGCTACATCATAGATGAAAGAGGTTTGAGATTTGTTATCACTATTTCTTTACTATGTTCATACTCAACTTCTAGCAAGGCCATCGATTTATCAACTTTGTTTTGATGGTAATGCGATCTTGTTTTGATAGTATATGAGGATTGTAATCTATTTTCTGCGATGTTTTTGAGTTTGTATAAATTATATTGTACTTTAGTTATTCTACATTTGGATCTCAGAAGTTTGTTAGTGATGATATTAGTTTGGAAAAACATTATATTCCACAAATCCCTACACCAACAATTTTCTAACAATTGAGCGATTCAAGTGATCTAACACCAACATTTTTCGATTTGGGTGGATCTGTACTCGTGAATAGAACTGTAGATCATGCACTGTATTCTGTTTTTGACAGTTTTCAAAGCTAAGAGTTGTATTTTTTTTACATTATCTCTAGCCTGTCCTGGATCAAAATGAAAAGATGATGTTTTGAATTTGGGCTCAGGAGAAAATTCAATACTAATTTCAGAATTTACATTAATATGTTTTTCAATACCTTCCCTGGATTCAGACTCACAATTATCCCTCTTTATATTGATAGAAAATATTTTAGTTTCAAGCCAATATTTTGCAATTTCTAGCTCATCATAATTCTCACTGCCTGAAGCCATATTTTCCATTGATTTCTAATCAGTAACCCCATCAAGTTCTACAGATTTGGCTACTGAAGGTTCATTATCTGAATCTTAAATCAGAATTCCCATTTCACTTTATTCATTTTTAACCGACTTCATTCATTATGGATCACCGGTTGTTTATACTTCTTCCACATATCCCTTCCCTTCATATTTTGCAGATTGATGCAAGTCATCTATGTCATCACAACAATCTCCATTTATAACTTCTGCAGAAATTTCAGATTGATGCAATTCATCTTTGTCATCGCAACAATCTCCATTTATAACTTCTGTAGAAATATTTTCTGGAAACACATTTTTCATTCCCACTAAAGTGCAATTATCTGTAGTTGTGCTCCAGTTGTCAAGAAGTATGTTCTCATTTCGAAGCAGTGTTGACCATTCTAGACTATGCATACATGTTTGTTCAAGGTAATATTAATGCGGACCATTTTATTTTGGCTGCACAAAATTTTCATAAGAAGTCAAAGCACATTTTTTGAAAAGTTTAGAAGTGTTACTTGGTATATGATATGTGGTGCCCAAAATTTATTTAAGGGAATGCCTTTTTTTAATGGTTAAAAGATATTATAAGAAAACCCTTTATTAATCCCTGCCATGGGACTATAGCAATGAGTTTGCTTTTGATGTGACATTGATGTGACATTAATTTGTTTTTTACCATAAATTTGTGTATGCAATGTAATGAAAACAAATATATATTTTTGGATATAATAAAAATATTTGTGTTTCTCATTTCTAATTTGTTGATAGAATTGAAGTGTTATTGCTCCTTTCACGTCTTTCAATATGGATAATTAATTACATAACCAATGAATTTCACCAATCACCACATCTAAATATAAAAAAGTTCTATTATATATTTATTATTATGCATTATTATATTTATTATCTAATATATTATTTTTATTATATTTATTATGTAATATAATAAATATTATATAAAAATATATATTATTAAATTTGAAAGGTTTATTTTCAAAAAGAAAATTTGAATATTTTTAAAATGCAATTTTCATTTGGCTAGCTTAACTTAATTGGAAGGAAATTTAGGTTAATCCCAAAACTATACAACATCCACATTAAAGTAAAAATGTGGTTAGAGATCCTAGGCAATACGACATATGACAAATCTATAAACTAAGTGTCATGGAGCAACACATCTTCCTCCATTCCTTGTCAGTCTAGGTCGAATTCTTTGAATTCCAATCTTTCTGATGGTATAGTTATCAGTGTTAATTTTTTTCATTTAAAATCTTTACAAATTGATTTATTTTAAGACTATGAAACTATCCCCTAGTTAACATATTGTTCATGTTTCACAGTAATCATCATCATCAATAATTATAGGGTGTCAGCTATCATCTCCATTTCCAAATCTACCTGGCAGGGACTAAGCTGCCATGCAACCCTTGTTATTTAATGTTTTTACTTTTTGAAAAAGTAAAACATTCTTTATATAATTTTAAAAACTTCTTGGGGTTGTTTAAAAAAATAAAAATAGGAGTGATATCTTAGAAAGGGTGTTGGAAGATTGGTTGTTTTCATTGATGTCAACCCTAGTCATGGGTTTTGGACCGCAAGATTGATGAAGGTATTTGGACATGAAGGAAAATGCATATGCAAATAAAACACCCATGGATGGATAGTATGCATCATGTTGTTTCTGGTGGTATGTGGCACATCAAGTGGATCCTCATGGTTGAGGAGAAATGAATTTTTTAAGATGACAAAGTGAATCGAAGAAGGAAGTACATGTAGGCCCTGAAAATAATTAAAGAAAAGTATTACAAAATAAGAAAGTGTCAGGTCGGCCCTAATGTTAAAAGGAAGTGACATAAATGGTATAAATAAAAATCATTATAGATTCATTTGATATAAGTTGAATTTCAGAGGAAATAAGAAGAAGAGAAGGCTGGATTTCAAGGGAGGATGAAGTCATTTGGTGATGTGTTCTAAGGTATGTTATTTTCAGGTCATCTTACCATTTTCTCTATAACCTTTTTTCTAGAATGATTCAGATGGTGAAATCGCTATGGTATTGAGAAGACATATCAAGGTACCTCTGGTAAAACGTTCAACTCTTGATTCACTATAATTATGGAGATACACTCTATGGAAGATAGTGTTTGTGACCAGTCCTGAAGCTAGTCAATAAACAGGTGTTCCGGGTAAAACAATCATAACTTCTTCATCGAGAATTCAAATGAAGTGGGAAAAATTGAATTGGAAATAGTATGGACTGTAGTTTATTATGTGTGAGTTTCAGAATCGGATGTTAATTATTGAGTGCGGGGCATTCTGTGAAAGTTCACTCTCTTGAATAGACCAAAAATGAATAAAGTCTACCATTATTTCTATAACCTCTTTTTGGGGAGGATTCAAGGAGTGAAAATTGGAGGAGTTTCAGAGAATACATTGAGTAATATTATCTACAGGATCAGAGTACTCCAAGAATTGAAGAATTG